>PISX010026074.1:0-25090 GCA_004024625.1 Mellivora capensis | reverse complement strand
AACTTTGTGAAATGCTTACTGGTACATCTGATCTGTATTAGCCAACTGCATTTTATGAACAGCTCTATGGGTTACATAATATTGCTCTCCCATCTTACAGATGTAGAAACTAAGGCAACAGTTTCTACAATTATTAAATGGTAGAATAGGAAGTCACTTTGGTTTTAGGGCACACGATCATAACCTCATTCCTTCAGGATTACAAACTTATTGGAACAACCCCGAAGTAGTTATTAGCCCAGTAACCCAAACAGGGTGGAGGTGGGAGGTGGGGCGGGAGGGGATACTATTCCAAGCAATAAAAGCGCTAGAAAACAGAATAGAGGCAGAAAGGAAAACCAACTATTTGGTTTTTTTTTTTTAAAAGCATCAGAGCAGACCACAGAAGAAACTGAATGGGAGAAATACAACTGACAGAATTTGGCCCTGTAAGTCCAAGGAGCTTTTATTTCTTATGTAAAAAAGCAAAGCTTCCCGAAGTGTAAATATTTCTCACACAGAATCCTGAAGTTATATACAGAAATAAAAACAGAAAGTCCAGAGCAGCAGCAACACAATGAAAGAAAGAAAGACACACACCCCCCCCAAAAAGGAAGGGAAAGGGAAAACAAGAAGTGCGCAAAGGCAGTGGTTCTATCCATAGGATAGGATTTCAGTGGAGTTATTAAACAGAAGAGCAGGCACCTACTTAGGCCACAGCAGAGAAGGACGTACTTCTGTCTAAGGTGTGCCTGGCCTACTGCCTGGGAAGCAACAGGTAGGACGCTTGGCCTAGGAGGGCACAAAGGTCATGGGCACAGTGCTCACCGAGGCTGGGGGTAAAACATCTGCACTTCTTCTTCTTTTTTTTTTTTTTTAAGATTTTATTTATTTATTTGACAGAGCTCACAGGTAGGCAAAGAGGCAGGCAGAGAGAGAGGAAGGGAAGCAGGCTCCCTGCTGAGCAAGGAGCCCGATGTGGGACTCAGTGCCCAATGTGGAGCTTGATCCCAGGACCCTGGGATCATGACCTGAGCCAAAGGCAGAGGCTTTAACCCAGTGAGCCACCCAGGCGCCCCAGCCTCTGCACTTCTTCTGGGCGAGAGGGAGACCACTGCATACACAAATATGGCCTGTACGGCCTCAATTTATATTTCCTTTTAGTCCTTTCCCTATAAATATACGATTGTCCCCTTCTTTTCCCGCTTTACATTATAATATATGCCTTTCCCAAGTTATTTTAAAGCCTTTCATAAACATGTTGCTGGAATTAGACAGTAATTTTCAGAGGGAGGCAAACACTCCTATATTTACATATAAAAAATAGAAAAACAGACAGACTAAACACCAAGCAATCAAGAAGTAGGCAAAATTCGTTTTTTTAAAAGTTCAGATGAATGTTAGGATGTTTAAGCCAACAGCCAGAGTATGTTTGAGCAGAGTCTTTAACCTTTCTTCATTTCAGCTTCAGAAAAGAGAGTGAATTATTGAAAGCGAAAGGAATAAATACTGATCCTTAATTTCAGTATTTACATTAAAATCTCAAATGTTGACATATTTAAAGTAGAAAACCTCTATAAATGTGTATTTATAAAATAAAAAGACCATTTATAAAACAGTATTTATTAAGTGTCATTTCACATGGAAAAGAAAATGATATTGAAAGAGGTTTGTTATTTGATTTCCAATGTTTTATTATCATAAAGGGAGATTATTCAGAAAATATGAAACGATTGCATAAAAACAACAAAAAATGTACCAACAAGTACTAAATTTAGCAGTTTAAAAAAGGCTACATTTAACATGAGTAATAATTTTTGAGAAATAAAATTTCTAAACTCCAAATTATTGGCATAATTTAAAATGCTATTTTATATTAAATAATTTAACTATCTGAAACATCTTTAAATATAGGTATGTTATACAAATCTTTCAGATTTCCTGAAGGTTTGAAAATATTTTAAGGATTTTTTTTTAATATTCTAAGGTTTTTTTAAATTAAGGAGGGGAAGGGCATGAATGAAAACATGTATGGGAGATGAAATGAGGCAATTAAAATAGACACTAGTTCACAGAAACAGGAATCTTCACAATCATGTAATTCACATAATCAGCAAATTTCTAATCTACCAAAACAGGGCTAATTTAGGATTTAATAACCTTAAACAGCAAAAGGAGATTATGAACATACATTATCAGTTTTTCAATTACAGACCATTGCCTCCAAAAATCTTGTAATCCTTTTACATAAATAGGGAAAGGTTATAGGAGGGGTGAGGGTGGGACCAAGGAGGGGTGAGGCATAGGTGGGGGGGGGGTGCCACAAACACTTCACTGACCTAGGTTACTGGATTCATAACCAAAAAACATCTGGCCTCGGTATTTTAAAGTGTATTCTTGGTAGAGAAGGTATTTTACATATTGGAACTTTTTTTTTTTAAGATTTTATTTATTTATTTGACAGACAGAGATTACAAGTAGGCAAGAGAGGCAGGCAGGGAGAGAGAGGAGGAAGCAGGCTCCCCACCGAGCAGAGAGCCCGATGTGGGGCTTGATCCCAGGACCCTGGGATCATGACCTGAGCCGAAAGCAGAGGCTTTAACCCACTGAGCCACCCAGGCGCCCCACATATTGGAACATTTTTTTTTTTTTTAAGATTTTATTTATTTATTTGTCAGAGAGAGAGAGAGAGAGAGAGAGAGCACACACACAAGCAGGCACAGTGGCAGGCAGAGGCTGAGAGAGAAGCAGGCTCCCTGCGGAGCAAGGATCCTGATGCGGGACTCGATCCCAAGACCCTGGGATCATGGCCTGAGCCGAAGGCAGTGGCTTAACCGACTGAGCCACCCAGGCGTCCCATATTGGAACATTTTTAAGTTGACCTTAAATTTACAATACTCCAGCAGTCCCAGATCGTGGATAGCTACATTTGTGCTGCCAGAGAAAAAAGGCAAGCAGGCTGGAAGGTATCAGGGGCTACAAAGGTAAGGAAACAAGAGACCTATTCTTTCTCATATTTAAAATTTTTGGCTTGCATTTTAACAGGTCTATGGTCTACATTCAGTTCAAGGAGTCCTTTCCCAATATTCTGGCTAATTTACTCGAAATAGTTTTTCGTGGTACTAAGATAATGAACTTTAAATTCATTTCTTATAAAGATTTTTTTTTTTTTTTTTTTACTTTTGTTTGAAAGCTTCTCAAAAGGGGACACCTGGCCGGCTCCGTCAGTGGGGCATCCTACTCTTGATCTCAGGATCATGAGTTTGAGCCCAAAGGTGGGTGTAGAGATTATATTTTTTTTTAAAAATCAAAATGAATAAAAATTTTAAAAAGAACTTGCTCAAAAGGTTTAGTTTTAGGTTAAAGGGCTACAGCATGGAAAGGTACAGAACAGAAATTTGGCATCAAGGAAATATTGAAAAGGAAGGAAAAAATGTCAAAATGTAAGAAAAGAATGAAAAACTATTTTAAACATCCTTAAAGGGTATAAAATATCCTCAGGAACATTAAAAAATATATGTAACTCACACTCTACTCATACTATGATACTATCTAGTATTTGAGAGTTACAACAATCTGGTTTTAGGTATTTGTCTATGCACATTTATCCCTAATCTAGAATAATAACTTTTAATAAAAATTAAAAGGATTCACTAAAAACTATTGTCCTCACATCTCTTCCTTCCAGAGGTTTTGATATCGCCAAAAATTCAAAATTTAGGAAACCTTAAAGAAAAAAAAAAGAAATCAAAGGAAATCTTTCTCTTAAAAAACAAAACAAAACAAAACAAAACAAAACTCTGCAATGAATGGAAACCAAAAGACCCTACACCCATGTTCTATAGGGAGTCTTACAACAAATCCCACTCCTGTGAAAAGTGTTTCAGCAGGAGATGAACACAAAGCAGAAGTCGCCCTGTAAGATTACATATAAAGGCAGGAAGTACACAAAGCCCTTTTAAAACACAGAGAAAAGGTACTGAAAGCCAAACAATAAATGGACAAAGGAACTGACAAATTCCAAACATATACCCAACCTGATCAATGCCAAATTGTCATGTCTCAAGTCATGGGCCTCAAATGTGGCTTCTACATGTGCTGCTGTTTCAAGCAGAGCAAGACGACCCATAAGGGATGGCCGGCGGGCTCACGAGGAAGACTGTAAGACTGTGCACGAAGGGCAAAGAACCTGATAAAAAGGAGAACCTTAGTATTACTAAGTTCAATGAGACATTGTCAACATTCGGCCTGAAAAGCTTTAGTGAACATTCAAGCTGTTCTCTAAAAAGGGAATAGGCATTCATCCCAGATTTGTGTTGCTGGGGGAGGGGGTGGTGGCAGGGAACAGAGGTGAGAAGGGGACAGGTTAGGAGCAGTGGTGAGGAATTACTGTCAGGCCCAGCTGTCAGCACATTACTTGGCAACACCACTGGCATTTGAGACTCTTTGTTCATTTATTCCCACTTACTTTCCACAAAGAGAAATGCCCCAGTAGCTAGCCTATAGAGCTTTGACAGATTTGAACCCCTATTCTTCTAAATTATCCTTACGTTAATATTGGCAATGGGAGAGAATTCATCCCAGAGTAATAAAACCAAGACCAAGCTACAGAGTTAAAAAAAGAAGGGCAGGAGACAAAAAGATTTGAGAAAGGAATTTAAGAGAGAAGTGGAAATTAACCGACCCTTCTTTGACATTTATTTCCACCTTTAGACCACCAACTAACTGCCCAGCAACCTCTGAAAAGTAAGTCATTAACCACAGGTTGTTTTTTTTTAAAGAAATTAGATTCAAGAGCACTACAGCTGCAGATAGAATAAACATTCATAAGCCTTCAATACAGTAAGTGAGGGACTTCGTTTATTCCCGAAGGTTCTACTTTCAAGAGAATCATTACGAAAAAAAAAAAAAATTTCAAGGTACTGAAAGCTGAAAAAGTAATTCCTGGAAGATTCATATAAGGTAAAACTAAACAACAAACAATAATGTTAAGAATCATGGGGTGGAAGTTTCAGATCAAACATTTATTCTAAATACAAAACATGGAATAACAAGATTATCAGCCAAATAAACGAGATTATGTGAATTTAACCTATCTTGAACTCACAGACTTTTCAGTACCCTCTCACGCAGAATAAGTGACCCCCAAAAAGGAAATTTAACAGGTAATTATAAACATTTATTTTGTCACATTAAAAAAAAAAAAAAAACAATAATCCAGGTCAAATGGGGAGAACAAAATGTTGTCATCTCTGTCATGTGGATATATACGGTCACTCAAAAAGAAATCTGAAATTTCCCTCCCAATAAAAACTTTAGCTTCCACACATTACAAGGCACATGAACCCTCAAAAGCAAACATTAAAATAATCTCTCCATTATTGCACTTTTCCACACTGCAGCACGCCAACTGATAGCGCACTTGTCTCAAGTCCGCACAGTGTACAGCCTCACTAGTCTCACCTTTATCTCTAGGTAATGAAGTTGTACACACACCCCTGAACACAGCAACCAAGCCTTGGTATCATCAGTTCTGCGGGAACAGTAGACGGCCAAGCAGAGGAAAAGTTTTAGGGAGAGCCTTCAGCTTTAGGAAAAAAGTCAAGAAACCACCCAGAAAGCGCCAATGGTGCAAAATAACATTGCAACACTGAAAAGAGCAAGAAAGCAGGAAGGCCTCCTGCCAGATTTTTAAGCCTGCTTCAACAAAAATAGTGCACCAGCTGCATCTGGATAAATTAAATATGGGTTTATAGATCATAGTAAAAGAAGAAATGAAACATATGCACGCCGTGTTTAAAAAAAAAAAAACCAACCAACCAGGTGCCAGTATTTATAAGCTGCTCGTCATCTGAACGTATTCATCTACACTGAATTGGCTACATGCAAGCCTTGATAATGAGAACGACCGAGGAGCCAGCAAACATTTCACATCCCTGACATCTGCACAGATGTAGTGCCACAATGGATGGCAGTATCAATTAGACCCTCCAGTCCAACACAGCTAACTCCAGATGCCAGCAAGCGGAAAACTCAATGGAGATGTGTTTTAATCCCTTAGAGTTTTTGCTAAGGACCGTTAAAGGGTTTGCCCAATCGGAAGATAAAGGAAATCTGCATAGGCACATTTTGCTAATCTGATCCACACAGAGATGCTAGCTAGCTGCTTCCTCCTAGAGCTGAAGCTTCTCTACCAACGAGTAAAGGATGAGCAAAGTCCAAGGGAAAAAGCCTTACTGCAACATCAATGAAAAGTCTCTGAGTGTCATGAATGAGACCAAAGGACAATGAAATCATTAATACAACCAACTGCGCCCTGCTAGGTGACCCAGGACTTTTATGCAGGATAAGATTTATCACCACTAGGAAGTTTTAAGACTAAAAAACCGTTCAATAACATTAGCATCACTAAAACACTAACAGAAAACTAGACCCTTTAGAAGGCAACAGCTCCAAGATTCAAATCTTTCATTTCACTTCAGTGACTGAGATACACTGAAATATATTTAAGCCTGAGGAAACTGAGAAAAGCTGAAAAGAATCGTGGTCATCATTTGCTAAAGATTTCACTAATTTCTTTAAGCAGATCCAGCTGTACCACTGAAGTACAGAAAGAACGTCTGGAAGTTTCTGTTAGAAAGAATCACAAATACAATGTGATCTGGAATAAAACTGCAGAAGAAGAAAATCCTGGATTTTCTCAGTTTCATGGTCCCTTTAAAAAGGTTCAACTTCTATTTATAATATGAAAAACTTGGTAGAAGCCAATTTTATACTCAAAATGTGGATTATAGCTCATCCAGAATTCCAACATAGGCACGTTTGCGCACTTAAAGTTGACTGTATTTCAGCAGAAATCCAGTTGCGAAATCCAGTAGAGCTACTAAGCTTTATAATTCCAAACAACATTCACAAGATTCTGAAAAGATAACTATTGTTACTGAAGGGAAGAAAAATTAATTCATTCAATATGTACTTCACTGCATAACATCCATCTAGATGTGGACATTATAAAACTAACCCTTCATTCCCTCTCTGACAAAGCTTTTATTTTCTTGACATCCCAACTTTTAAATGCATCTTATATAGTTTTTGTCTAAGGGAATTTGAGCCAATTTACTTAAGGTCAACTCAGCTTGGAAATCCACCACAAAGAAATGAAGAAAAGCCTCAAAATAAGTATATTATTGCAGATTTCCAATATTATTAACCACATAGCAAAGAGAGCCCTCTCTCACACTGCTGGTGGGAGGGTGAACTGTTCCAACCCCTTTGGAAAGCAATGTGACAGGATAAGTATCCAGAGGGGGAAAAATGTTCTTATTCCTGTATCCAATAATTCAATTTCTGGGAATCCACACTAAGAAAATAATCCAAAATGCAAAGATATATGTCCAAAAAGTGTTCACTGTGACTTTATTTTGAACAGTTAAAAACTGAAACAATCTTAAATGTTTGATAGTATAGGAACATTATTAATAGTACAGGTAAATTTTTTTTTTTTTTAAGATTTTATTTATTTGACAGAGAGAGAGAGAGATCACAAGTAGGCAGAGAGGCAGGCAGAAAGAGGAAAAAGCAGACTCCCTGCTGAGCAGAGTGTCTAATGCGGGGCTCCATCCCAAGACCCTCAGACCTGAGCCAAAGGCAGAGGCCTTAACCCACTGAGCCACCCAGGTGTCCCAGTAAATTATGATGTTACAACAAATCTATACAATCAAATACGTGACCACTGAAACAATTAAAAATGCACATCAAAAAAAAGTTTAGAACTTTATGTACATTATTATGTCTACCATGTTGTTCTTTTTCAAAAATGCTCTGATAGAAGAAAATATACTAAAAAGTTAAAAGTTGGATTAAAATTTGTAAACGGGGGGCCTGGATGGCTCAGTAGGTTAAGCACCTGCCTTCAGCTGGGGTCATGATCTTGGGGTCCTGAGATCAAGCCCCATGGAGGGCTTCCTGCTCAGTGGGAAGTGCTTCTCCCTCTCCCTCTGCCCTGGCCCCTGCTCCTATTCTCACTGGCTCTCTCTCACTAATGAGTAAATTTAAAAAAAAAAAAAAATCTTATTATGTTCAAAACATCTAAAATCCTAATTTTTATATATTCTTCCTTTGAGGCTATATTTCAAATAGGTAAGATCCAGAAATCTAACTGAAAATGTTACTCTGCTGAACAGAAAAGAAAAGAGAAATGTATATGGTCACCCCATTTAGCTGAAATTCTAATAAAGCTGTTCACCCTTAAATGTCACTCTGTATTACGAGTATGTTGCTCCAGTGGAAATCATGGGCTTCACAACAGGACTGGCAGCAGCAAGACCACAAGTCATTCTAAAATAAAAGCCAGCTTCTATTGATCCTCACAATAGGTTAGCAAAAATCCACTAAGCTGTCACTAGGCAGGGCACAGAGGCCAGAAGCTGATCAACAGTTTAAAGTCATCAGATGGAAAGCATCCAGTAAGCATCCAGTTCTGGTCCTTACTGCCTCTGGGCCTTGTGTGAATTCCTGGGCTACTTCTGAGTTGTAGATTCTTTATCTGTAAAATGTACGTAGTAATAGTACCTAACTGAAAAGACTCATAATGGCAAAGACTCTCTCCCTGACCACATTTTAAAGGGGTTGCTCTAGCCCTCCTTCTCTTGACTAGGCCTTGGCTTTGGCTCATCTTGTCTTCAGTCTCTCTAGCTCAATTTTAGCAAGAACCCTACTAAGCCAGTTTCAATGAGAATCCCACTCCCCCAATATTTGATCACACTCGATTCACAATCCAAGTTCCTCATCAACAACTTGGATGGGTGAGTTCTTGGCCTGTCATTAGCCAGAATCCCCACCTTTATGTCTCTTCTTAATAATCTTCCTTCCACTGACCCTCTTTACCCCACTCACTGGCTATAAACCCCTATTTGTCCCTATGTTCAGAGGTGAACCCAATCTCTCTACTCTATACAACAGTCTTGAATAGTCTTCCTTACAATTTTAGAAAGTGTCAGAATAGGGGCGCCTGGGTGGCTCAGTGGGTTTAGCCTCTGCCTTAGGCTCAGGTCATGAGCCCCGCATCAGGATCTCTGCTCAACAGGGAGCCTGCTTAACCCTCCCCCATCTCTCTGCCTGCCTCTCTGCCTACTTGTGATCTCTGTCAAATAAATAAATAAAATCTTCAAAAAAAAAAGTGTCAGAATAATTTTTTCTCTAACAATAACAAAGATTAAAGGAGTTTTAATGTAAGTAAAAGGCTTAAAACTGTACCTTATGTACTTTTGTTCAGTCACAATTATTAGCAAATATAGCACAATAACTACATGTTTAAAAGTTACACTGCTCTACTTAAATAAAATGACTATTTATTACATGACAGTTACTGTGAGAAACATAAAAAATCCAAGGACAGAAAGATACAGGTCCTGCCTCAGCTCAAATTTTGAGCAGAACAGGGAGTAGATGAATAATTCTGGCACCGTGTGCTTCCTACAACAACGGACAACAGGTCAGGGTACAGGCAGCGGAGAAGAGAAAATGATGAACGGAGCATGATAGAAAGGTCACCAGTCAGCACATACGCTCTGGAGAATGGAGATACATTTGCAGAATCACTGCAATGGTTGCAAATGGTTGAGAGTGAACACTCTGGAAGGAAGCCATCCCAGGGACAAGGGTTAAGGGTGGACCTAGGACTAGACCATGTCCCACTGACAGACCTGAACAAGACAGCTACATAAAGATTTCACAGGAATGGGTCAGGCCCAGATTTACCTTTTCCAATTTACTTTGCCCCCCTGAGGCGACAAAGCTGTTGGATCTGGGGAGCAGGCAGCTGAAGCCCAAACAGGCACACATTACAGAAGCGGCAAGAGAAATGTAGACACTGCCCATCAACAAGTACAAAACTGAAAAAGGAAAATAATTGAGCCTAGACAGTATATATAAACACATCAAGCAAAGACATCCAAAATTAATATGTCAACATTAGGGGCGCCTGGGTAGCTCAGTGGGTTAAAGCCTCTGCTTTCGGCTCGGGTCATGATCCCAGGGTCCTGGGATCGAGCCCCGCATTGGGCTCTCTGCTCCGCAGAGAGCCTGCTTCCTCCTCTCTCTCCCTGCCTGCCTCTCTTGCCTACTTGTGATCTCTGTCTGTCAAATAAATAAATAAAATCTTAAAAAAAAATATATGTCAACATTAGGCAACCATGAGTAGTTTAATTATTGCACAACTACTACAGATTGGTAACTATTTACTAGTGAACTATTCTTACAAAAGAACTGAATTTATCTACCATTTGCAGATCTCTGCTCATGCTTCCCTCTCTGTCTTCCCTCGCCCTGGCGAACTCTTCTGGCCATTCTAAAGTTGGGCCCCCGTCTTATTTAGACCCTAGAATGGTTTCACTGAATCTCTGCTCTTGTTTCTTTCTTTCTTTCTTTCTTTTTTTTTTTTAAGATTTTATTTATTTATTTGACAGACAGAGATCACAAGTGGGCAGAGAAGCAGGCAGAGAGAGAGTGGGAAGCAGGCTTCCTGCTGAGCCCGGAGCCCGATGTGGGGCTCCATCCCAGGACCCTGGAATCATAACCTGAGCGGAAGGCAGAGGCTTAACCCACTGAGCCACCCAGGGGGCCCCCCTCTGCTCTTGTTTCTTTTGCCTGCTCTTAGCTTAGCACTAGATGCATATAAATTGCTTGTTTACTGTCTGTTTCATAAGTCTGTTACATGGTCTTGGCTTATATAAAAGGCATACAAAGGCTGTCCAGTGAATGAATGGGACTGAGAATGAATGAAAGAAGTAAACACTGCGAATTCCATGTGATCACCCTTCTATCTTCAGGGGTCACCTGCACAGACTGGAAACTAAACAAGGAGTCTTTCCCCACAGAGCTTCCTGCTACAGTGTAAGTACTCCAAATGTTCAGGAACCAATTTCAGTTCTCCAAAGTAACAGATTATCAAAGCAAACACACACACACACCAACCACCCCCCCAAAACGCTAATTTTAAAAGCTGACTTCGACTCCAAATAATATTTCAAGGAATTCAACAGAAATGAACTACTATTTTCCTAAATTTCACGGGATTATATTAGTCATGTCATTTTTAAGTTAGTGATCTGGAGTTCTGACAGAAATATGTTAAAATATAGTTCAACTAATGAAGCAGATGCTTAAACATATGTCTTTTTGAGGAAAAAAAAAGTATGAATTGGAACACTGATGACTTGTTTTACATTAATATCTTAACATAGGCAAGGTGGCTTTTTTTTTTTAAGATAAACTAGGTAATCATATTCTAGAAATATGTTATTTTAGGGGCAAAAATAAAAATGCTTAGGAGTTGTTCTTTATCTGCACACACTCCAGATTCTTCTTAGAAACAGTCTTCATTTCTTTGGCCTTAAAATCAAACAAGTTCAGTTTAACATCAGAGGCTCCTTGTTTATTTATTCAGTACCAGAAGTAGGTTATCACTGTTTTTAAAGAAACTTTTTAAAAGCAAGGTGGCTGTCGCAGCATGTGCCAATCCAAGTTGTATGATATAATGAGGGCTACTGGAGAACATTTCATAATCCACTGACAACAGTCCCTATCTCCTTATCTGGAATGCTGTCCTGAGCAAGTCATCTCATTTGTTCTTAAAAGTTAACTCATTTTCCATTGGAACTCATACTAACCCTTTAAGTTGGTCAACATAACAATGTAACAAAGGAGACCACCCTGTGGGAAAGACTCAGTCCTGCTCCCAAAACATCACCACCCCCACACTTCAAGTTCTACAAATTAGAAACATCAAAACCTCAATATATCATGGGTCATCTCCTACTAAAAAATAAAGCAGTGCCTATAGCCATCCCAGTGAAGGTGGGAAATTGTTTAATTACTAAGGTTAAAATTCCTTAAACTTAACTAAGTATAAGCTTGACGAGCTATTGTTAAAAGAAAGTGAATATTCTGTAAAATATACATGAAGCATGTCCAAATGGTGTTGAAAAATCAACCATCTTGGCCACTGACAAACAAAACAACCCAGACCAGCTAAAGAGAACAACTTTACCCATAAACACATAACGAGAGTCCGAGAAAACTGCAGAGTCTAGTGGTTGGCTCTAGGATCAGATCTGCTCACTTATTAGTTCTAGGACTCTCTAACTAACTCATCCCCCCACGTTAAGAATCTCATTCTGATTTTATTAGACCGCACTCATCTTCCCTGCAGTAGTTAACCAACCAGATCGTCCATCCTGAAATTGAAGATACAAAACAGAAAGAGGGAAATAAAACAAAATCTGACTTCAAGGCAGTCCGGCAACAGGCAAATGGTTTCAGACTTCCCAGTCCCAGAGAGCAAACAGTAACTCTACCCTGAAAGTGGAGAGGCCAGAAAGATAGGCAGGCGAGCACTTAGCACAGTTCAACTGCCTTGCCATTAACTTCGCCACCTATCCAGACTCATCACTGTGTACTAAAAATAGGGCACAAGAATGCTTTTATAGCATCGCAGCTGCTAAGAACATTACAGGAACAAATTTCAAAACATGTATCAGAACCTGTACCCTAGAAGACAAAAAGTAATATATCTTACTAGCGTCAAATCAAGAAAAATGAGATGTTAACACCACCTTGCTTTTATATAGCACCTATCTGTGAAGCAGCTCAAATATTTTTGCAAATTAAAAAAAAAAATCTAATTATAGTACTTCTAACAACATTTCTGCGAAATAGGTAAAATGCAAATATGATTACTTCAGTTTAGCTACTGAAGAAAAGTAGAGGCATATTTAATCATACTGCGAATTAGATTCCTGATTGAGCTCCGTCCAGTACTTCCAGCAGTCCATGTGGCCAAGTCACCAAGCACTCGGTAATTGTTAACAATGTAAAATAGAAAAGTGACAAGAACTCAACTCTAAGAATCAAGTTAGGGCAAAATTGGCTTTAGTTTTAGAAGGAAATCACTTTATTCTATTTAAAATCTGTTGAATCTACTTTTTTTTTTTAAGGGTAAACTGAGAAGCTATCATTATTATTATTAAAGCCACTTGACATTTTTCAGAAATCACAGAAAAAGTTAAAGTTCTATTTTCACACTAACCACTATAAACGGAAGCTTTAGGCCTCACTCAAAGGACAAAAGGAATTCAGTTTAAAGTGTAAGGTCAACATATACGAAAAACACATTGGCCTGGAGAAACTAATAGGTTTAAAAACAAAGGAGGAGTCAACCAATACTTACAGATCTCAGGTACTTGAAAGAAAATTTTATTTTGCCTCAGAAAAGGAATTAAATTGTCCCACTATTTGGCAAGGACAAAAGATCACCTTTAAGTGTTTCATTCGTATTTTTAAGAGCCATTATTATGAGGTACCTTTAAAAGCCAGTATATGATTACAACATTAAGGGGCACTTCCTTAATATACTGAATATACCTAACTCGTCTCAAATCCAACTCTTGATGAAATAATTCTTTCTTCCCTTCCGTACTATTTAGATAAGGCACAGCCAAAACAGTGCGGGATAACTAAACCTGAACTTGCTACAGGAATTTCCAAACAGATAAGAACTCAAGAACTTTGCAAATACAACCCTATTTGAAAGACAAGAGAAACTTGAAGAAAGTATCCAGTGAAAATATGAGCTCCTTTCTTTAAAGGTAAACTCTTCAATGCCATGTCTATCTTATAAATTCTATTCAGCCCTTGGCGTCTGTGCTAATGCCATGAGGGAAAATGCCTTCAACTGTCCCTATCAAAAGCAACTCACTTTAATGAAACGATATGATGTCTAGAATTGGCTTCAATCTGGAGTGGGGCCTGAAGGGACAGATGGAACAAGATGGGCCAAGAGTTAACAGCTCCCACAGCTGGGTAATGGATATAGTTCATGGGGTTTAAACTCTTCCCACATTTGTAGGTGCTGGACTTTTTCATAATAAAGGGTTCAACAGAGAAATTGCAACAAGCTAGTTTTTTAAGAAAATGTCTCTGAACCAGCCTATTTTTATAAGCCAAAAGCTCAGAAGTTACTTCCCTGAGAATTCAAAAGTAAAAGAATATAACTAGCATGTAAAAAAATTCTTTAGATTTATAAAACAACAATCAAAATGACCCTGTCGTTTTCTGTTCACACCAGAGTAAAAAGCAGACTTAAGAAATCACCTGTCTCTAGGGTTAGGGTTAGGGTTGTTCCCGTTTATGTCATTGCAATTAAGCCTGATTTAAAATAATGACCGGTTATTTTTTAAAATTCCATCCTAACAGATATTCTTTCTGAAATGTAATCAAAGGGACTTATGGGATATCCTAGAGAAATTGTTTCTACCCACAAATCCAGACTTTAAATAAAGCTTTAGCCAATTTTAAGCCATGCTTTTCATTCGTTTCTAGGAGCTCACCTTAGACCAAACTAAATAAAGCTAATTTTTAACATATTACCTATATCTTAATAAACATTCCCATAAATCATGCTATTCCGTCTTTGGAAAACTTCATTCTTTTGGATCCTGCTAAGAAATGCAACACAAAAGAGACCAAAGACTGTCCTTTATTCAGCAGACTCGGTACTTAGATGAGTGCCATCAAGAATGCTTTCGTCTCCATAAATGATTGGAGGCACTTGACAATCAAGATTAATGTCTGACCTGTGAGTTGACCTTACAATGGACACGTTTCTTAAAGGAGATATATGTCCGATTAGATAAGTAGCCACATGGAAACTCAAAGTTATTACTGACTCACATTTCTTTACGAAGTTATCAGCACGCTACCAACACAGAACTAACGCAAATCCTTTATTAGGAAAGAGAAAAGTACAATCTAGGCGAGGAAATGAAGAACTTGAAGGGCTCCCATTAGTCTCTAGCAGATAGTACATGGGGACTCCTTCTCTCTTTGATCCGGGCAGCTTTACTTAGAAGCAGCTGCTTGAACACAAAACTTGCACATTATTTAAGCTGTCGTCCACACTGCTAACCTATTTGGCAGAGTGAAGGTTTCTAAAATGGAGAGCGAGCAGAAAAACTAAAATAGAAAAATTCATCCAACCTCAAAAACCGGCCACTGAGCTCTCTGAGTCTACACCTGGTATTTCAAAATATTTGGAAATTACATTCAGTACCGGGAGTTAATTCCAAAGAGCTTCATGGGCTAATCTGCATCGTCCGCAGGGTAATTTTACAGCTCCGATCCGAGCTCTTTATATACGGACACAAAAGATGCCCTTCGGTAACAGAGAAAGAATGCATCTGTGCGTTAGAGGAGACAAGCCAGTTCTTCGATCTATACTGAGACAACAAATATTTCATGCGTTCACCTCAGCACGGAGGATTTCCCGGCGCTGTGAAGGGCCAAATAGCTCAAGATTCAGTCCTGTTGCCAGAGCTCAGAGGGAAGATGATTAATGATTCAAAAGAACAAGGGATGGGAAACGTGTTCAGTGGCTCAGTGGCTCGCCTACAAAAGATCAGTGGCTGCCTCAAAAGTGCTTCAACCTTAGATAAAGCAGGCACTCAAGACAGAGGTTCAGGCGGGGGCTAAATTCTTGAATGACTCACATTAAACTTCTCCACGGTATCAGTCACAAAAAGATGATAGGACTAAAACAATTTATTATCAAGTCCTTGACTTCCAGGACGTTCAAAAGACTGCAAACTCCCAGATGGGAACAAGGGATCTCTGAGCAACAGAAAAAGAAAAAGAAAAAAAAGGGGGGGGGGGTAAGGGGGGCGGGAAGGAAAAGAGCTTGATTCACTAGGAGCTGACTGTCTAGTCTGAGAATCACCCCGGTCCTTTAGTTTTCAGGCCTACACCTTTCATCACTCTTCTGCCTGTTTCCATTCTCGCTATGGTCAGAGAGGGGACGGAAACGGGAGGTCATGTTTGTGACTGAGTGGAGTCCAGACTTGTGGAAAGAGAAAGAGAACAAGGAAAATTACAATTCATCTTCTATTACTTCTCTGTGTCATCTATGCCCCTTAGAATTGTTGACTGGCAAGTGAAGCAAGAGATACTGCAAAAAGGAGAAAAATAAGTGATCACAGTAGGACTATCAACATGGCACTGTTTAAAAGTATAGGGAGAAAAAAGAGGAAAAGGAATTATAGTAGGGCGTATAGTAAACATGATCAGTAGTGGGCTAAGTAGCCAGACAGAAGGTAATCTTTGCCTTGCTTATATTGAATGCACATTTTTCAAAATTTCTAGAAAGATCATTAAAAAAAATTTTACAGCAAAAATGATCTTCCAAAAAGCATTTTTTCATTCAATATATGCAAGGTGCTATTCATAGGAACTACTCTGTACAACGGTGTCAAGCAAAGCTAGAAGGCACTACAATGAAGAGAACGACTTTCTTGAGCCTCTGCCTTCAGCTCAGGTCATGATCTCAGGGTCCTGGGATCGAGGCCCGCATCAGGCTCTCTGCTCAGCAGGGAACCTGCTTCTCCCTCTTTCTCTGCCTGCCTCTCTGCCTACTTGTGATTTCTCTCCCTGTCAAATAAATAAATAAAATCTTAAAAAAAAAAAAAAAAAAAAGCTATCATGTACTAGATCCACTATCAGCTGAGGTCCCCAAAATGGTAATAAAGATATTTACTTGTCAGTTCTCATTGTCATGGGCTGCAAACCTTCCTGCCCCCCTTCCAACTCTGAATACCACTCAAAGTAGGGAACCTTTCTGTAATGTCACTATATCCAAAAATATACTCCAACAGACAATATTATTGTCAAAATATTTGTTGCCCTTCCCGTAACAGATACCTCCCTACCTGCCCATCCCTGCAAGGGATTATACCTCTTGTCCACTCAGGCCATGCTTGACCATGTGACTTGCTTCAGCCAGTAAAGTATGAGCTGCAAAGGCATGTGGCATTTTTGAGCAGAAGCCTTAGGAACCCTGGGGAGGGTCTATCATGCTTCTTTTCACTCTTTCATACTGGATCCTGGAATGAAGCCCACAAAGGGCATTAACGTGAAAAGTAAAGTTTTATTGTTGTAGTTTTTGGAGATCCAGTATTGTTACTGTAGAGTAATTTAGCAAAAGCTGAACTAATTCCTATGCCCCAGACAAAACTTCTGATATAAAGAAGAACACCACAGCCCAATGGGCAGGAGGTAGAAGAAAATAACCTTCTCCCTGGAATCACATGTAGCTGTGCCCACTCCACAGTTTATAACTTAATCTTGTAAGAGACAGATGATAACACTTCGGCCCCTAAACGGAGCAGTCACTTGCCCATTGCTTCTTTTGTCTTGTTTCCTTTTCTTCCCTGAAGTCCGGGCAGGCCAACCTGCTGCATTTCAAGCTTGTGGAGACGACCTCTCATTCAACCCTTAGCCGTATCACTGTCCCTTTCTTGAAAAAACCCTCAAAAAAATGGCATCAGTGAAAATACCCCACAGGACACAAGATAACAAGAAATGTCCAGAGGAATGAAATCTACCTCTTTCCTTTGAAATAAATGAACTGTTAGAATCATTATGTTGTACACCTGAACATAATATAAAATTACATGTTAGTTATACGTCACTTTTTTTTTAAGATTTTATTTCTTTATTTCTGAGAGAGAGATCGCGCGCGAGCGAGCGTGCACAGGCAGGAGGTACAGCAGACAGAGGGAGAGGGAGAACTCCCTCTCTGGGAGAGACTCTCCTTCTGGGAGAGACTCCCCACTGAGCAAAGAGCCCAATGTGGGACTGGATCCCAGGATCCTGGCATCATGACCTGAGCCAAAGGCAGGCGTTTCACCGAATGGGCCACCCAGGCATCCCTATATCTCACTTTTAAAAAAATTAACTATTAAATTATTTTTTTAATTAGAAGATACCTGCCTTAGAAACAACAAAATGAAAAAAAATATTATACCTATTAAATAAGAGGCTGCTGTAAAGAAAGCAGGCCAGGCTAGCTAGAATGTACCCGAAGTTAGAGATTCAAGAATTAGTAAAGACCCACCAAAAAAACAGAAAAAGCAAGGAAGAGTCACTAAATTAATAAAGCACCATTTCAAGGAAAAAGTGATTTTCAAGGAAAATGTGATTAAATCACATTTTCAGGGAAAATGTGATTAAAAAATAAGGAAATTTATTTTCATAAACTATATAACCCACAACGAAAATGACGGGTGAAAACTTCATACTCCCCACGCTGTAACATGGAAACACATAAAGCAAAAACAAAAGGCACTCTCCTGGTACTTACTGGTTAAAATGCAGAAAGTAATAAAAGTTAAAAACACAACCTAATTAACGCAGTAGCCAAACTAACCTACTTGAACTGCCATAGGACCAGCGTCACAAAATCCAACTTGTTTAGGGAGTAGCAACATCAGAATTCCGGGGCAGAGTGGAGTTCAAAAGGAAGCACAGAAGTCATAAACTCATGTGTTTACAATTTAATGGGGAAAAAGAAAACACATAAAAATTCTATGCATCTACATCTAGATCTAGGGGAACATACATTTATATGCTAATACACCTGGAACGCAAATATTTACACAATAAAGCTACACACAAGCTTTGGCTGGGGATTCAGGAAGCACTCTAAAAAGGGTAAACGTAAAACGATGTAATCTTATAAGCTTCCTAATTATAGGATAAAAATAATCTAGGGTATGCAACTCGGTAGGTAAAGAAAAAGCACTCTTGGGCAAGAAATGCTTAAAATCGTATGCCATTCTCATGTTCGCCCCTTCAGGTTAAAAAGTCAGGAATCATAAGATATATTTAAGAAGCAAATGGAATACTAGGACAAATGTTAAACTAAAATCTTTTTTAATTTAAATTCAATTTAATTAACATATAGGGTATTATTAGCTTCAGAGGTAGAATTTAGTGATTCATCAGTTGCCCCTAATACCCCATGCTCATTCCATCCCTTGCTCTCCTTAATCCCCCCAACCTCCCACCCCACCCTCATTTTCCCATCCCCCACCCACCTCCCCTCCAACAACCCTCTCTGTTTCCTAGAGTTAAGTAAGAGTCTCTTATGGTTTATTGCCCTCTCTGAGTCGTCTTATTTTTCCTTCCCTTCCTCTATGTTCATCTGTTTCTTTATAATCTTTTTTTTTAAGATTTTATTTATTTATTTGTCAGAGAGAGGGAGACAGAGTGAGCGAGCACAGGCAGACAGAGTGGCAGGCAGAGGCAGAGGGAGAAGCAGGCTCCCTGCCGAGCAAGGAGCCCGATGCGGGACTCCATCCCAGGATGCCAGGATCATGACCTGAGCCGAAGGCAGCTGCTTAACCAACTGAGCCACCCAGGCGTCCCTATCTTTTTTTTTAAAGATTTTATTTATTTTTTTATTTGACAGACAGAGATCACAAGTAGGCAGAGAGGCAGGCAGAGAGGAGGAAGCAGGCTCCCCGCTGAGCAGAGAGCCTGATGCGGGGCTTGATCCCAGAACCCTGGGATCGGGACCCAAGCTAAAGGCAGAGTTTTTAACACACTGAGCCACCCAGGCGTCCCCTGTTCATCTGTTTCTTAAATTCCATGAAATCTTTTCTTTCTCATATATCCTTAAATTCCTCTCTTCTAAGGAAATTATCTTCAAACTTTTGTTAACCCAGAAAATGTTCTGTAAACAAAACCTCACACAAGCTCAAGATATAAAAGCTGAGCTGCTCTGACTAAGTGTGGGTTGGGTCACGGGAAGGGAGTTCCACAGATGGTTACCCAGTACCCACGACCAGCACCACGAGCCAGGCACAGGCCTAAGGGTAGGGAATTTGAGAAGGGAATAAAACAGAGCCCACGCTCCTAGGGGAGCTTATATTCTAGAATGAGGGGACAGCTAATAAATAAGTAAACAAATAAATATGATCATTTCACATACAGAGAACCAGTCCAAAGAAAACGAGGTAGGTGATGACTGGAGGTGGTATTTGGAGTTTCTTCGTGAGCCCGAGTAATGAAAGAAGGCCTCTCTAAGAAGACACTGGGTTATTTTCTGGGTGGCTCCGGAGAAGGTTCAGCCAATGCAAAGAACCAAAGAAAGAAAGAACAGAAGCTGTTCAAGGAATAGAAAGAGGGCAGGTTAGCTGGTAGAAAGTAAATGAGGGCAGTGCAGAAAGGAAATTGGAGAGGCAGGAAAGCAAGAGAGGCCAGACCACAAGCAACTCGTAAAGTGAGGTTTGGATTTTAAGTGTGGGAAGTCTTTGAAAGGTTTTAAGCAAGAGAAGAACATAATCTGATTTATGCTGTGGAAGTTACTGTGGGGAAGAGATTCCAGGGAAACAGTGGGATCAAGAAAACCAGCGAGGAGGTGAAAGCAGATGCTCATGTGAAACCCTGTGGCCTGGGCTAATATTTTAACCGGGGAAATGATGAGGAGGGGTCAGATTCAGGACATATTTTGGACAGAAAGTCTCCAGAATCTAACAATGGAGGGGACAGAAAAAGTGCGTGGAAGAGAGGGACAAAGGACAGCTGTGACACTTTCGTGCTGCCCACCTGCATTGCAAATGGCACCATTTACTAAGATGAGAAAAGTCTGGGATATACAGATCATGGTAGGGATAGTATTAAGAATTCTCTTTGGGGGTGCCTGACAGGCTCAGTTCGTGGAGTATAAGGCTACTGATCTTGGGATTGTAGGTTTGAGCCCCACGTTGGGTGCAGAGATGACCTAAAAATAAAATCTAAAAAGAAAAAAAAAAAAGAACCGTTTTGACCATGTTAATTTTGAATGGCCTATTATCAGCTACCCAAGATCTGCCTAGTGGGTGCCCAGCTGACTGTCTATAGTTCTTGGGAGAAGTTGGAGTTATAAACGCCCACATACTTGTCCAGGTCTTCCCTGCTCTCCTACTTCTATATCCTCACCACAAACCCTTTCAAAGTCTTCTTGGAATTCCCAGTGTTCTTCAGAGCAGTGTGAAAACTTAATGCTTATCTCCAAATTGCTACCTAAATTTGCCTATGTGCATAGGTGACCAGATTAATTAAGTGTTAAGAAAGTGTATTACCTTGCAAAACAGCAAAAATGAAAGGAAAAAAAAGGAAATTATGTTTGCTCACACTAAACTTATTTGCTCACACCAAGATAAATTACAGATGGCTTAAAGAGTCCAGTGAAAAAACGAAACCATGAAAGTGTACCAGGAGAAAATCAGGGTTAACATTTATAAAATCATGGAGAGAATTTTCTTGTTTAATATCATGGGGAAAAAAATCCTTAAAAATGGAAAATAATGACGGATGAGGGGGTTTAAACTCTTCCATAAAAGAGCAATCCCAAAAGTTTTAAAACCAAATAAGAAAGTGGTCAAAAGTATCTGAAGCATTTGACATAAGGAGCTCACACAAATTAATAAAGAAGATTAACCCCACAAGAAAACGTGACAAGGGCAGAAACTCAAAAGAGAAGAAAAATAAATGACCAATTAACACATGAAAAAAAAGTGCTAAGCTTCTTATCATCAAAAGACCAGAATTAAAGCAAGAAGATACTGTATTTCACCTATCAAGCTGGCAAATATTAAAATGACAATGAGTGTAGACTTGGAGCCTAGGCAGTAATTACTAAGCCCTTTCTGAAGATTACTTGGTGAAGTGTATCAAGAGCCTTACACTTTACATGTTCTTGGACCTAAACAATTCGGACTTCAGGGAATTCATCCTAAGGGTGGGGGATTTCAGGGGCTATTTGAAAAGCTCTAGGTATAAATTAAGCTTATTGGATTAGGATTCTCTGTACCTAAAAAAGGTTGCTTCAGGGTTACATCTAATGACACAAAAAGATACTGCATAAAAAATTTAGGTAATAAAACCCTATGATCAGGATAATATGTATCAAAAGGTATCTATCTTCATGTCAAGGGATCTCTAATGATAAAATTGTAGGAAGCTAAGGGTGGTCGTGTCTGGAAAGATTAAGCGTTCTTTGTGATCTTTTTCTATTGTTACACTGAGCATATATTGTTAGATAATCAAAACTTTGAAGGGGGATCACTTCTCGGCCTTTTGGCTAAGATCAAGTGCAAAACTTTGAAGGGGAAAAACAAAATCAAAAGTCCTCGGCATAAAACAGATACTGAATGGAAATTACCAAAAAATAAATAAATAAATAACAGAATATCTTCACACGATAAAATAATAATTGAAGAAAATTTCTCTTCTGGACTCGAAAATTTTCTCTACTTATACAATTTCCATTGTGAATATGCCTTACACTGCTCTTATTTTTTTCTTATTTTTTAAAAGGTAAAACAAACTTTTAAAAACTAAGTCATTCCCAATCCTCTCTTGCTATCTTAACTGTAACAACCATTACTACTACCACAAGGGTATTTTTATATTAATATACATATTTTATAAATACCAAAGGGTATTTTTAAAGATTTATGACCATGTTTTCCTTCTCTTGTTTCAAAACTAGTTTTTATTATTCTAAAAATCTTCAGGGAACACAAACACACTGGGGCCCATCACCTCCCTTCATATTCTCACCTTTAGTTGACCTAAAACACTTCAGCCTAGTGGTTCCCAAAGTCTGATCCCTGACCTGCCTCATCAGGGTATACAGCAAGCTACCTGGACATGCAAATTCTTGGCCCCACCCTACGTCTAGTGAATTAGGAACCCATGGGCACCGGCACCCTTTTCTTTTTTAAAAAATTATTTTATTTATTTATTTAACAGACAGAGATCACAAGTAGGCAGAGAGGCAGGCAGAGAGAGGGGGGAAGCAGGCTTCCCGCGGAGCAGAGAGCCCGATGTGGGGCTCGATCCCAGAACTCCGGGATCATGACCAGAGCCGAAGGCAGAGGCCTTAACCCACTGAGCCACCCAGGCGCCCCCAGGCACCCTTTTCTATCACAGTTCTCCAGGTAGTTCAGATGCATCCTAAAGGCTGGGAACCACACTGTTCCTGCCTCTGTGTTTTGGGCCCTTCTGAATCCAAAAACTCTAAGAACAGTCAATACATTTTTCAAATTAAATTATTCAGAATTCCAATAGTAACACATCAAAACATTCAAGGGGACTGAACTGTTAAATCTCGTATCTTAATGGCTGAAAACAAAATTTTGAAAGAAAAAAAAAAAAAAAAGATCCACAACGGAAGAAAAATCATACCTGTCAAGAGGTCCTAAAGGTACCACCGAGTCCTAAAGACATGGCTTCAAGGCTTCAACAGCCTCTGAGGTAAACACACCTGGCTTAAGGAACACACCAAATGCAAACTCATTTAATTACACGTGTCAAAGGCAGGGCTGCGTAATCAAACAATTACCCAAAATACAGAGTAATCACAACATTCAAGCCATATCTAGACATAAATACAACAATTAGGTATGCCCAGAACTTCAGAAACACCTTTTTTTTAAAAAAAAAAAAAAGATTTTATTTATTTATTTACAGAGAGCGGTTAAGCGCACAAGCAGGTGGAGAGGCAGAGAGAGCGAGCTCCGCTAAGCAGGGAGCCCAAAGCAGGGCTCTATCCCAGGAACCCGGGAATCAGGACCCAAGCCAAAGACAGACGCTTAATGACTGAGCCACCCAGGCGCCCCTCAGAAACATCTTTATTCTGAACTAATGAATGACCCCATTTGGGGCCAAATCTATTGAGGTCTGAGAAGGTAATTAATATAGTCATCTTCCTGTGAAGGAGGTATAAGCATAAGCACGACAGAAAGCAAAGTTTATTCACAGTCAGGCGGAGTAGCAAATTTCTGCCACATCTGTTAGTTGGATGGACCGATGAGTCAAATACTGAACTAATGCTAGAGACAAAAAAGGGTGTGCAAGACACCCATCCTGCCCTCCAGAGGCCTGCAGTCCACTCAGATCAGCAGGGGCCAAACACCAGACCGGGATCTCCCTCTACCCTGGGGCAGGAACTTTATCTCTAATTCCTGTCAGAGACAAGAAAACTGGGAGTTTGAGAGGTAAGTCACTTTTCAAGGCCACTCAACCCCCTATGAACCCAAGCTCTATTGGGGCCCCTCCAACCCTGTCCTAATATTAGCACCACTTTCAAGGTCAAAAGGAGACAAGAGTATGCATTGTTCGCACCTTACATGAGATTATGCTAATTTCACAATTAAATCAAGAATAAACATGATGTTATGATTTTAAAAGAGAAGTGTGAATTAGGTAAAATCAAGTAGCATCAGCCAAGTAAAAAAAGTAGTTTCTAAATGATCCCATTTTTGAATGGGAAAAATTATCTACAGAACAATGAAAAAAGGCAAGACAAAAATGGAACAAAATAGTAATACTGGTTATATTAGGTGGTGAGATTACAGGCACTTATTCTTCCTCTGAAATTCTTTTTTTTTTATATAAGTTATTTTTAAAATAATGATCCAACATTTAAAAAAATTTTTAACCCAGCCAAGATTCCATTAATCAGTGGTTCTCAATAGGTATGCACCATTCCACAGTGGATGTTGGGAAATGTGTAGTATTTCTGGTTGCCACATTCACTGGAAGGCACCGCTGGCATTTAAGTGGCTGCTCAGGGGTGCCCGGGTGGCTCAGTCAGGTGAGCGTCTGCCTTAAGCTCAGGTCATGATCCCAGGGTCCTGGGATGCAGTACCCTGCATGCACATCCGGCTCCCTACTCAGCAGGGGATCTGCTTCTAGCTCTCCCTCTGCCCTTCTCCCCTGCTTGTGCTCTCTCTCTCCCTCTAGCTCTCAAATAAATAAATTCTTTTTTTTTTTTTAAAGAATTTATTTATTTATTTGACAGATCACAAGTAGGCAGAGAGGCAGGCAGAGAGAGAAGGGGAAGCAAGCTTCCTGCTGAGCAGAGAACCTGATGCAGGGCTAGATCCCAGGACCCTGAGATCATGACCTGAGCTAAGGCAGAACCCACTGAGCCACCCAGGAACCCAAATAAATAAATTCTTTTAAAAAGTAACAGGCTGCTCAGAAAAGTGCCATACAATGAATCATCCCATGTAACTTACTAATGTCTCTAGACATCCCAGTAGGGGGGGAAATCCATTTATAATTATCTGATCCTAGAACCAAATTCCATTTTACACATGAACACACAAGACTTTGTGTAAGGTTTCATACGTTCAATTTGCTGAGAGTGTAATTTAAGAGAACACTGTTTTGAGTTTTGCCAAACATTGTTTGCAATTCCAGCAAAGCCAGGTCGTTAACCTTAATG
>PISX010026073.1:0-25075 GCA_004024625.1 Mellivora capensis | reverse complement strand
AGCAGACTTCCTTAAAAGATTTCCTGATCTTTGTGGGAATTTTCTTTACTTTTTAATGTCTGCTCACTGCAGTGTCTTTTACCAGATAAGCAGAGAGTTGACTCTTGTTTGTCATTAAGGTCTTTTCTAAAATGAATGACTTCCTGAAGGATGTCTTTTAATCACTTTATTGAAAATAACAATGCCTACCCCCCAACAGCCACTCTTTATCTTGTGCCCTGGTTTATTTTTATGGGCTGCTTATTACTATAACTTTACTATAAATGCTGTATTATTTTTCTTTTTTTTATTTGTTTACTTGTCACTGTTTCTTCCTCTTTAATGAGTATTCTGTAAGAGTAGCAACTTATTCTGTCCTCTGTGCTAATGAAAAATTAACATGTAGAAGATGAATGATAAAAAAATATATAAATCACAAGACAGACTGCTTGAAAAATGAGCTTTAAATATCTCCCCTCTAAAGTCACATTCCATTCTATCCTCTTGTTTTATCTTCTTCATTGCATTCTCATCCTCTAAAATTATTGTATAAATTTGTTCTTCTATATGTTTGTCCTGGTTAGAATTTACAATTTACCTATCTGGATTGCAATGACATTTTAGTACTTGGACTAGTATTGGAGCATAGTAAGTAGTTGATAAATATTTTTGGAATTAATATTTTAATAATGTTCTATATCACTGTTTTTCTTCTGTTTAAGTGAATACTATTCAAAGGTAATAACTATAACTAAAAAACACTCATTACCTTATTTAAAAAGATTTATAAAGTCTATAATTCTAATTTTATGTGTTAAGGAAACTGAGGTTGAATTCTCACCCTATTATATTTACAATGTTATGTGCAAATAAGTACAACTTATAGCAGAATGTTGTAGGAGGGGCACCTGGGTGGCTCAGTGAGTTAAGCCTCTACCTTCGGCTCAGGTCATGATCCCAGGGTCCGGAGATCGAGCCCTGCGTCAGGCTCTCTGCTCAGCAGGGAGCCTGCTTCCCTTCTCTCTGCCTGCCTCTCTGCCTACTTGTGATCTCAGTCTGTCAAATAAATAAATAAAATCTTAAAAAAAAAAAGGAAGAAGAATGTTTTAGGAAAAATACAGGAAGTAATAAAGGTCCAAGTGAGAAAGTGAGATCACATCCTACCAAAGGTTTTATGTAGCAGGTATCCCTAGAGAGGTGTAGGAACAGGATGAGGCAGGATAACATTGCAGAGAACATTAAGAATATTCAGGGAAAATAGTTCAGTTTGTTAGAAATGATATGTATGTTAAGAAACAGTTATAGGTAAGAATAGTAGAGTAACTGAAACCCACATTAGAGGGCCTAAATGTCAACTTGGCAAAAATGCATATAGATATGGAGAAAATAGAAGGCCTGCAAACTTTTAGACAGTGACACGACATAACTTAAACTCTTTAAAAGCATTTAGAACATAAACAAAGACAGCCTATGCTTGGTAGATTAGAAAAGAAAACTTTGGAGATAATCTAGAAGAGAGGGATTGGAAGTTAAAGGTCTCACATATTTCCCTTAGTAAGTGTGGGATATTCTGTGTGAGAGGAAGCTTGATCATGAAGATTTACAATTAGGCCACCATTTTGGGAAGCATTCTGTCTGGTGTTGGGAAAAGTACAGAATGACCTAATTCACCTTCTGAGTTAAGCTTTTCAATGTGAACATGTCCACTGGGGTCATCCTTTTAGAACTGACCATCCTTCCTGCATTATAGCATTTTACCTTAGCTGACTGAGTCCTTCCTATCCCTGAGGTTTTCCCATCATTCCCAGGGAAGATGTTGTTTCACATGCAGTCACTTCTGAGGGAAACAGAGGTCAGATAATTTAAAGAGAGACCATAGCTCAGCTCATAGAACAAGAGTCTTCCTAATAAGAATTTATCAGTAATTATTAACTTAGTGGTTATCAAAACTTTAGCATGCATCAGAATCCCCTAGAGGGCTTGTTAAAACACAGACTGCTGGGATCCACATTGTTCCTGATATCATTTAGTGAGGAGACTGATGTTGCTTGTTTGGGGACCACATTTTGAAAACAATTGCTTTAACATGAGACTGAACTGAATCTCTTGAATTTACAGTGGAGAACTCAAAATCATACTGTTTTGCAATGGCTTTGGATGGTATGAATGGAAAAATTGTCAACCAAAAGCTGTATTGAATAAGAATTCATGGTCCTTAGGAAATATATCTTATACTATTTATAATGTCTAGAGGTAATAGGACTAATAGTTGCATGTCCTTCTTAAATAAAAATTGAACTCTTGCTAACATTTGGGAATAAGAATGCACAAATTCATGAGTTAAATTGTGATTTTAATTACATACTCAAAGCTTTCTTCAGCTTAAAGGAATTATATTTTATGAGTGGTAAAAATGAAAATATTGCCTAAGGCTTATTACTGCTTTTTTATCACTGTGAATCTAAGATGTCATTAGCATTCAAATAGCTTACTTTTATTCATGAACTGTGATAACTTTATTCATATTGGCTCCAAAGTGATAGCTTTCATATTATAAAGATAAAAACAACCAGGAGTAAATCTTCTATTAATGATTCTTTCCTACTGTGTATGGTGGAATGATTGATTCTTCAGATTGATTCTGACAACATTGTTTTTTATATATAAAGAGAGAAACATTGAGAAAAAAGAGAGCTGTTATATAGGGAAGCAATAAGCAATAACCAAGTCTTAGCTGAAAAAAAATTCTGAAATTTCTCAATACTGTTCCACTCACCAGCAAAGGGGAAAAAAAACCCTCACTATATGTCATACAATATCTAGAAGAGTCTTACATTAGATTATAAGTACTGCATGTATTTCTACACATTTTAATTAGCAATTTCATGGGGTACTCTAGATCCTTTTTCCTGTTTTTTTTTCTTCCTATAATTATTTAGACAGAAAGTCTTCTAAATATTCCATTAGATACACATATTTTTTAAAAAAAATTATCTTTAACAGGGAACTCCACTGAAATAAAACAGTAGAATACTTCTTCTTTTTTTTTTTTTTAAGATTTTATTTATTTATTTGACAGACAGAGATCACAAGTAGGCAGAGAGGCAGGCAGAGCAGAGGAAGCAGACTCCTAGCCTAGCAGAGAGTCCGATGCGGGGCTTGATCCCAGGACCCTGGGATCATGATCTGAGTCGAAGGCAGAGGCTTTAACCCACTGAGCCACCCAGGTGCCCCTAGAATACTTCTTTGAGTATGGAAGGGGAGGGGGGTAGAGTGTTGGGTGAGCCTGGTGGCCGGTATTATGGAGGGCAGTATTTCATGGAGCACTGGGTGTGATGCATAAACAATGAATGCTGGAACACTGAAAAGAAATAAAATAAAATAAAATAAAATAAAATAAAATAAAATGGGAAAAAAAAAGAGAGAGTATGGAAGTAGGAAGTTCTGTTTTGGTTTTGCCTGGTAGCAAGCTGACAGATCTTTTTCCTCCTACGGATTAGTCAGAAGGATAAGATATGGCATAGGGCTGAGAGAAGAGCTGTTTCACAGTTCATCCTGGGTATAATTCTATAATTCACAGTTCATCCTAGTACAATTCTCCCAGTTTAAGTGAATTACAGGTGCATTGACTTAGACTATATACAAATGAAAGTGTAGAAATATATCATAAGGTAAATCAGCTATATATCTTTAGCCAAAAAAGACAAACTGATTTTTTCTGCACACCATACAGAAAAATTAAATCAACATGGGTCATGACCTAAATCTAAAAGCTAAAACTGTAACACTCCTAGATGAAAGCATTGAAGAAATTGTCAAGACTTTGTCTTAGGTAAATAGTTCTTAGATACAATACCTAAACTAAACCAAAAGCCCCAAAAGTCCAAAAAATTGTGTGATAAATAGGATTTTATTAAAACTAACAATGTTTGTGCTTTGAAAAACTCAGTTAAAATAAAAAGACACGGCACAAATTGGGATAAAATATTTGCAAATCATATATCTGAAAAAACAACTTATACTCAGAATATATAAAGAATTCTTACAACTCAGTGATAAGAGGGCAAACAACTGACTTAATAATGGGCAAAGCTTTAATAAACTTTGACCAGTGAAGATACATGGAAAGTTAATAAGCATATGAAAAGTTGTCAACTCTGTAGTCACTAGGGAAATGCAAAATAAAGTCACTATCAGACTACTACATATGCATTAGAATGGTCCTAATCCAAATGTCAGACAGTAGTATCAAGTGCTGGCAAAGATAAAGAAAAACTGGCACTTTCATACATTGTAGGTGAGAATGTAAAAATAACACAGTCACTTTGGAAACAGTTTGACAACTTCTTAAATAGTTAAATATAAACTTATTTTATCCAACAATTCCATTCCTAGGAATCTACCCAAAAGAAATGAAATCATATGTCTACACAGACTTGCAGATGAATGTTCACAATATCATTGCTTGTAATAGGCCTAACTTGGAAATGATCCAAATGCTCATCAACTGCTGAATTAATAAAAATTATATATTCTTTTTTTTTAAATGATTTTATTTATTTGACAGAGAGAGTGAGAGAGCAGAAGCAGGCAGAGCAGCAGAAGGAGAGGGAGAAAGCAGGCTCCCCACTAAGCAGGGAGCCCATGCGGGCCTCGATCCCAGGACCCCGGGATCATGACCCGAGCCAAAGGCAGTTGTTTAACCAACTGGGCCACCCAGGTGCCCCCAAAATTGTATATTCTTATGCTGGTAGATTATTCTGCAATAAAGCAGAATGATACGAACATATCCTGCAACATAAACTTCAAAATGCTATAAATGGAAGAAGCCAGATGCAGAAGATAACCTACTATATGATTTCATTTATGTGTGATATTCAGAAAAAGTGAATTTGTAAAGACAAAGCAGACAGTGATTGCTTGAGGCTGGGAGTGGAAAATGAAATTGACTTTAAAAATGTTTAAAGTCTTAAAACTGGGATTTTGTGATGGTTACACAATTTTAATATTGAATTGTGTGCTTACATTGAAAGAATTTTATGATATATAAATAATACCATAATAAAACTGTAAAAAATATGTTGCAGGGTCAATATAAAATACATGATTTACCCCAATTTTTGTGAACTCAAAACTCTGTATTTATGTACTCTATCAAATGTTCAGCATAATCAATTCGTTTGACTGATGATGTATACTTTATTATTAAGAGAGAAACTTTCTGCATCTATTTTTTATATATAATTGGCCAATAAAACGACCAAGTGAGTGATACATTTATGTAAGTTTCTTTTGCTTGTTCATTTATTTTTAATATTGTATGTGTGCTTGAGAAGTCTTGGTTATAGTGGCATAAGTTCAATTAAAATTAGTAAGAAGAAAGGTAAAAGGGTATTTCTAGATTAAAGCACTTTGTACTTATAAATTCAACTATTGTAACAAAATACCACAGACTGGGTGGCTTGTAAACAACAGAAACTTATTTCTCACAGTTCAGGAAGCTGGAAGTCCAAGATCAGGGTGTTAGCATGGTTTGGTGAGGGCCCTTGTCCATGTTGCAGACTTTTCATTGAATCTTCACATAGTACACCGGGGCTAAGAAGCTCTGCAGTGTCTCATAAGAGCACTAATTCCACTCATGAGGGCTGCAAACTCCTGTGCTAATCACATCCCAAAAGTCCACACCATATACCACTACCATCACAGGATTACGTTTTCAACAAATGAATTTTGGAAGGATGCAAAATTCAGACTATAGCACCCACTATATACAAGTCACTTTAGAAATTATGATCATACACAAATTTCTCAAGCATATTGACTCTTCTTAATTGTAATTTTTTTGTGTGTATGTGAATATGATTAGACTTAACTCAGATTGAAAATGTGACTTCATTCATGATCTAACACACTTAAAATGTTCTGGTCCAGCCATAAATGACAGGTCATGGGACAAAGATTCTCTGAATACCTTCTCTCACTATTAAATATTAAAAATGAACTCACAATGGTAATGGGTGCCTTGAATGCATGGTATAAATAATGAGCCACACCTGATTAGCTGCCAGTTTATTAGAGACATAAATATTTCCAGGATAGTTATTGGCAGCACAACAGTCGCACATTCCATGTTTGAAATTTTTTGACCAAGGAAGAAGTGAAAAAATGGAGGAAAACACAAGTGCCAATTATTTGCTCATCTAATTAGTAAACATTCTTTCTGAGTTCTTGACTCAGCCTCTTCTCATACTCTCAAAATAAAGAGACTGGTTTTCTTGGCGCTGATTCCAAAAGTTCAATTATGCTAGTTCTTTAATTTAGACTACCTAATTAGGACATTAAATATCTAATGCTGGCCAAATAATTTTTTCCCTAAATTGGGTCATTTACTTCTGATTGTTTCCCAGGATTCAAGATTATAAATTAAGGAACTGTGTCATACCCTGAGTCCATTACCATCCTTTTGTACTTATATAAGTTAGATTAAATCATTTGTTTTTATCAATGAAACCAATAAACCAACCAACCAACTAATCCCCTAATCTGTCATTTGGTAGTTTAAAATTAAAAGTATAAAGTATATTGTCAGCATATCATTACAGATATACCTTCATTAATAGATATATAATATTTATATAATAGATATTATATTAATAGATAATATTAATAGATATAAATATATATTATATATAATATAATATCTATACAACAGATATTATATTAATAGATGTATAAATATGTAGATATCTTTAACATATATAATAAATATATACATAAATATATATACTATAAATATATATTATATATAGATATATAAATATATAGGTATATAAATATTATATATATGTTTATGTGTCTATATACAGATATATGGATATAGATATAAATGTAGGTAAAGATATATTCATGCCTTTGTGTGATTCCCTTCCCCTTGAGTGTAGATAGGCTGGTGGCTTGATTCTGACCAACAAAATAAGGAAATAAGTGTGATTATATGCACATGATAATGTGGTTTTGTTGTGTAAGATTGTAGCTCCTTTTAGAATAGAGCCTCTCTCTTGCTGCCTTTGAGGAAGGAACATTTCATGAGGCAAGGAACTACATACAGGTGGCCTCCAGCAGCTGAGAGGGCTCTGCAGCCAACAACCAGCAGGAAAACTGAAATCTTCAGTCTTACCACCAAAAAGAAATTAATTCTGCCAACAACCTGAGTGAACTTGAAATCAAATTCTTTCCCAGTAGAACCTCAGGTAGATCTCAGCCCCTGCCAACACCTTGATTGCAACTAAGGCATTATAATCAATTCACCGCATTGTAATTTGGACGCAGCTAAGGCGTGTTCAGACTTCTAATACATGGAAACCGTGAGGTAATAGATGTGTATGATCTTTAAGCTATTAAATTTGTGGGAATATTGTTATGCAGCAGCAAGTAACTCATACAAATTTTAGTACCTGGAAGTATGATGCTACTGGAACCAATTGAACTAAAAAAATTGTGGGAATTATTTTAGAACCAGGGATGGAAGCTGAAAGAATTTTTGAGAACCACAATAGAGAAAGCTTAAATGTCCCTCAAAAGACTGTTAGTAGAAATCTGGACTTTAAGGATGCTGCTAGTGAGAGCACTTCAAAATTCTCTAATCTAGGATACCAGGATAAATTTACTCAGTTACTTTGCCAGGAAATTAAAATTAGACATTTGAGACTACTTATTATTAAAGTATTCCTTTTTGGGGCCACCTGTATGGCCAGTTCGTTAAGGGTCTGACCTGTGATTTCAGCTCAGGTCATGATCTCATGGGTCCTGAGATCAGGCTCCCCACTCAGTGAGGAGTCTGCTTGAGATTCTCTCCCTCTGCCTCTCCCTGCAACTGGAGCGTGCGCGGGCTCTCTCTCGCCCCTCTCTAAAATAAATAAACTTAAAAAAAAAAAAAAAAGCATTCTTTTTTTTCAAGGATCACTAAACAAAATTTTTTTCTAGTTCAAGAATGACTAAAAAAGACTGGCTTTTTGCCCTTGGGCAAGACAAACCAGAGTAAACTGAGGTTAGGTCCTCATCCGTAAATTGAGCAGTGGTTTCTAAAGCAGTGATTTTCAAAGTTTCTGACAGTTGATTTCTCTCTACAAATGAAAGCTGGTGCAAAATGCAGTAAGTATTGAGGGAGGACTGAGCAGTCTGTATCCCTTCCCAATTAGCTTCTTTTCCCCTAGTCAGTGGCATCGTAGTCCATCTTTAGAGTTTCTAAGGAGACCAGATTAGTAGCACAGTAAGGACATTTTTAAAAGATTACATAATCCAGGGTGCCTGGGTGGCTCAGTTGGTTACGCGGCTGCCTTCGCTCAAGTTACCATCCCGGGGTCCTGGGATCCGGCCGCCTCAGGCTCCCTGATTGGTGGAGAGCCTGCTTCTCCCTCTCCCTCTGCCTGCTGCTCCCCCTGCCTGTTTGCTCGCTCGCTCTCTCTCTCTCTCTCTCTCTCCCTATGTCAGGTAAATAAATAAATCTTTAAAAACAAAACAAAACAAAAAAGTACATAATCCAAAGTCAGGTAAATGTCAACTAACTCAATAATATCTGGATGCAGAGGATACAATATATGCACATCCCCCCCCCCACACACACATCATGTGTGGATCATTTAATACATTTCATAAGTTAAATGGTCGTGGAAAAATTGTGTTTTTTTATTTGTTTACAAATAGCTAATTTATGCTCAACCTGAAACATCTTGAGAAAACACAGTTTATAATATTTTGCAGATGATGTATCGTAAGAGTGGTTTTGATTAAATGACAATTCCAAGTAGTTTTGAACCTCATAGGTCAGTCAGATCCTGAATTCATAAAAACTTGATGAACAATTCAGGTGAAAATACCTTTTTCTAGGTCTAGGATATTAACCTTATCATCATATTATGTGTCTTGAAGAAATTCTGGCACTGAAGTCACTGGTAAGGTGGCAAGTCTGTAATTATATGGTTTGTAGTCACCTGTTCCTTCAGTCTGTGCTCAAAATTAATCAAGAAACTCTGCTCCAGGGAGCCTCTTGCTCTCATAAACTACTGACCTGTTAAATATGGAATTAATGTTTTTTTGTATTACTACCAACTTTAAGAAGAAAAGGAGAGAAAAGCCCCTTCTAAGTACAGAGAAAAGCTATAGGGCTGGGGCCAATATATGCTATATAAACCTTACCTAATAGTTGGCAAATAGGAAAGAAAAACACTCTTGATACTCTCATTTTTTCACCCCTACCTTATCAGATATGGCGATGAAGTTATGACCACATAACTAGGGCTTTAGCATAGATTCTATTGCTCAGTCTTCATAGTTACTTTGCATGAAACCATTATTATAAACATTTTGCACAGAGGAAACTGAATCTCAGAGAAACAAAAAATCTTGCTTAAAGTCACATGGCTAGTATGTAACAGAGCTAAGTTTTTGATTATTCATAGTGAAGGAAGCAACAAATAGAAAAAAAGAAAAGAGGCTTTGAGTGTGTGTGTGTGTGAACTGCATACCTATGGCTGACACTAGCTGGTTTAATTTATATAATACCTATGGTTGAGACTCTTACTGGGTATCATAGAGGATTATAGAGCTGCTCGAGTCATTCATTCATTCATTCATTCACTCATTCACTTGATAAGGACTTACTAGACAGAGCTATATGCCTTATTAAATGCTTGGGATTCCTTGGTGAAGGAGATGTGGTTCTTGTCTTCATGTAACTTAAGTTGGAGACAAAAATATTAAACCAAATTAGTCATGGTAATGTTGGACACTGTATACTGTGATAGCTAGTATACAGGATTCTCCAAGAACACGAGGTGGCCACATGAACCTGTTTGAGCATAATGTGTTTATGATAACCACATTGTTTCACACATACATACAGATGTATACATCCATAGGTATCTAACAGTTTTCTGTTTTTGATGTTTGAAGTGAGAATGCATCTCACTGTAGGAAAATACTCCATTGGATTCCTAAGTGACTTTAGATGGGTGCCCTACAAATATGTTTGTGGAGAACAGGGAGATACCACTGTCAATTTTAAAGAATGATTACCTTGCAGCTGTCTACTTGCTATGTATGGCCTTGAGGAATTGGCCCTATGGCCATCCAGCAATTAACACCTCCTCTGGCCAGAGAGAAATTGTCTGTGGCATTATGGTTGCCTTCTGAAAACACACTCCAGAATATCGTTCTGCACACCCTGCAGAGAGCATTGTGGAATCTTCATTCTAGAATCATGGGGAAACATTGACATTACTTCCAGACTTCCATTAGTTCACTGTGAATGTGGGATCTTATTGTGAGTGATTAAGGAAACTTCAAGGGCATTTTACATTTGTTCATGAACTACCCAAGGGTGCCCCAAGGCTCAAGGCGCTCCCTTTGTCTCCTCTCAGAAGCATTCTCTCTGACAAAAGTTATCTAGGGATGTTGGGCCCCCCGGGACAACGGTCTTCTTTGAAAGATGAAGGATAATTTTCTCACTTCTGTATTATTTGTTCTCCAGGTAGTTATCCATTTTAACCAGATTATTATTTTTGCTTCCCACAGAGAACTCTCCATCATCAGCTAACCGCTGCTGTGGTGTTAACAAAAACATGCTATCCTCTCAACCTTGGATCCTCTCCCTGGACCCACCTCAGAATTCCCGGGTCCTTTCCCCTTGGTGGATCCTCTCAGAGGCCCTACATGCCCTTTGCACTTGTTAGTACTTTGCTCATTAAGTCTTCAGACTTCAGACACAGTTTACATGTGTCTCAGCTCAGCTTGGGATGTGGTCCTAGTTCTTTTCCCAATTAAGGAATTGTGTCATACCCTGCACGTAAAATCAGTATTTGCAAGGAAATAGAGAGAGAAAAAACCCAAAAACCAGGGTTGTGCTTGTTTAGAGAGAGAGAGACAGTGACAGAGTAAGCAAGAGAGAGAGATAGAACATCTTAGGGAAGATACTTTGCGACAGTGATCCTGTGGTTATCCGGATATCCCACGCAAATAAGATTTCTCATTGTGATAGAAATTAATGAAAACCTCAGCATCAGACAGTGAAGATTCTTTATTATTCATATGGGTAGTAAATTCTTCATATATATTATATTATTATACTTATATTTATATATAAATATATATTATAATATATATTTATATAACATATTATATTATATAATTTATATAAATATAATTATTTGAATAATTTAATCATATAAATATTTTAATAATAAATACATAATTTAAAATTATATAAATATTATATATAAAACATCTTATAAAACATCTTATGTCTCTGTAGTAATATAAGATTTATATGAGATGTATACAAGAGAATCAGACCATAGCACTTAAAGCCAAAAATTTAGAGAATTATCCACACTAAGACAATGTCCTGTATCTCCTCTGTGCTCACATTGTTGTCTTTCCCTTTACATAAGACAGGTTCTTATCAACATATCTCTACATGCATGGGTATTTGTATAAGTCAGTCCTCCCCTGACTCCTCTAACAGAATCAGGCCCAGTGTCAGGCCTGTGAGCAGCACATTGTTTGCTTCTTAAATCTCTTGCTTTCCTTCATTTTCTTTGCTGTAAGTGTATTTCATTCAGCCGCAGGCTGTGACAACAAAATGATTGAAATAACAAATCCAATTAAACAAGTTTGCTTTTTTATATGGTAGTTGCAATCTAGTGTTAATTTTTGACATAAAATTATGATTTTATTTTTACCAAATAAGTCAGATTAAGTCATTTTTTGCCATTGGCAAAAATAGAACCCTTACTTTCATATATACCAAATTATTATTTTTTTTATTTATTCATTTGACAGACAGAGATCACAAGTAGGTAGAGAGGCAGGCAGAGAGAGGGAGTGGGAGGAAGCAGGCTCCCTGCTGAGCAGAAAGCCGATGTGGGGGCTCGATCCCAGGACCCTGAGACCATGACCTGGGCCAAAGGCAGAGGCGTTAACCCACTGAGCCACGCAGGCGCCCCTATACCAAATTATTTTCATTCAACCTATATTTAACAACAGAGATCCAACGTCTTTTTTAGCAGTAAAATTTTTTGTTAAAAGGGATTACCCAGTATGAGGAAAGGATGAATGTCTATACACTCTGGTTGAAATAGGAGTGGTAGTGATGTGGGACACAGAGGCAGAAGAAAATCATTAAAATTCCTTACCTACCGACAAGCCCTTGAAACAGAGAGAGTGGCTTTCCCCTGGGGACTTAACTGTCCTCACCTTGAGGTTTTGCTAAGGGCAAAGGACAATCCTAGCCTGACCAACCTCCTATACCCAACCAGGATCCTATAAGTCTACTTTAACAATTCCTTTAGGAAACTTTATCTCTAAACCTCCAAGATAGTGTCTACAATCATTCCCAAGCATATGGCCCACTGATATACATCTAAAAGGTCTCAGAGAAGGTTTTATTACTCGTAATGAATAACCTTTTCCCCAGACAATAGCTAGCCCCTCAAGGTCCTAGAAACCTTGCTTCCAAAATTCCTTAGAGACTTACGCTATCCCTAATCCCCTCCCTAACTTACAAGTATATAATAGACCACTCCTCACATCCCCCCCGGCAGCAGCTCTTCCTGCCCACGGGTCCTGTCTCTGTGCTTTAGTAAACCACCATTTTGCACCAAAGATGTCTTAAGAATTCTTTCTTGGTCATCGGCTCCGGACCTCACCCCACCGAACCTCACCTATGTTCTAGAACTTCATCAGTAGAGTCAGACCTTTTTCCTACTGTCTGGGCAAAGCCCCCACACAGGTCCTCATAGAACCCCCAACACTTCGTAGGTCACAGTTTTAAATCCACTGGAGTAGAGAATATAAGTGAAATTTCTATTGGAGAGTTGCATGTATTTTTTTTGGTTCAGTATCTAGTGTTATACATTTTTTTAAAAAATTGACATGGCCTTATTCAAAACAACATGTTTTTAGCTTTGGAACCTTAAAAAAAAATTAAATACCATTTACCAGAAAATTCAAACCATTACCTTACAACTTATGGATATAATCAAGGTATTTTATTTTATAGTACTTAACCTTTTAAAAAGTATTTCTAAAAATCCAAATAATTCCTTTAGTCAATGAGGGAAACAGAAATTTTACTGAATGGTAATATGACCCAGAAATAGCATTATCCTTTCCACTTATTGGTTTGGCACACTTTTACCTTTAAGTAGAAAAAGAAATGAAGGTGTTGTAGCCATTTCTGAAACTTCAGTCACAGTTAAAATTTGTTAAGTTTATTAAAGTTTCTTTTTCAGTTATATATAATAGGAATACCTAAAGGAGTAGTATTCTCATTGATCTTATCACCATTATTGTATCATAAAGTATTATTCATTTTATCATAATTTGTGCATATGTGCTTATAATCATAAAGCAAATCATAGTGAGTTATGTGGCATGTTTCATTAGATGATAACTTTTGCTGTCTTTATTTTTAATAACTCAACAGAGCATCAGAAGTCTAGAATTTGAAAATAAATGGAGAAAAAAAATGGAGGAACATGATAATGCTCTACAAGAAACTAAGGAACTTTTTCGTAGAACTAAAAATGGAGGACTAGTCTGCCATCTAGTGGACACATTGAGAAATGGCAAAGTTTTGTTTTTATTGTTTCAAATAGAGTTGTATTAAATTTCACCAAAATGTTGATTTTTTTATTGAACGAAGTAGCACCTGCTCTTTTTACTGCTTTTGGCAGATCCTCTAAGGACTTATGTACGGATGGGATAAGATAATTTTTAGAAAGTAGTTTAGAAAAATGAGATTAAGGGATTCCAGACTAGAAGCTAAAAACGGTACTGGATAAACGTTTTCATACATGGCATATCACAAAGGGAAAACCTGAGAGAGTGAGAGAAAGGAAGGAGAGAGAAAACGATCTTCTTTTGAATTGTTTAAAAGAGGGAACCAGTAAAAAGGCATTGTTTTGCAAATTTTGAAAGCCTAAAACCAGAGTTTTAGGTTCAAGGGTCAAGGAATAATTCTTTAGTCTAACATATGGGAAGTTTGGCAAAGAGGGAAAATGTCTGTTGGAAGAAGTTCCAATGTCTGGATAGAAGGAGAAAAGGGCAGATGAAGAACAGCTGCTGAAAGAAAGTACAGCATGTATGAGAAATTCTGCAGCCTACAGCCCTGTGAAACCAGTGCTTGCTTGATGGCTGTTCTCTTTTACTTTGCCTGAAAGTTACTGGGTTGTAGTGGGAAGGAAACCAGGAGGGAGAAGTACAGTTAGAGAATCCCTTTCAATAGACTGGGTCCTAAGCCTTTGTATTACTTTGTTAAAACGAAATAGGATCATAGAAAACTGTCAGGTCATTCTACATGGAGAGTCACTGTTAAGTTCAAGGCCATACCCTCTGCTACTTCAGTCACTGCAAGTCCTGTCAGTTGGGCAGTTTTTGATGGGCTGGATAGGGATATAATATCATGAATAATGAAAATGAAAGGAAATTCAGGCAGCTGGATATCTTAAAACTTATGGTGGCCAAGTCCATTGTACTGATAATTCTTAGTACATTAGAGCAGTTTGCAGAGTATCAGGTAGAAAAGGAGTTCCCCTGTACCAAGAGGGAGAGTGACAAAGCAAGGAACCATGGTTTAGGACAGAATTCTTGCTCTGGCCAGTAGTGAGGACAGATTGGGTTCTTACTCAGTTCATTAAATAAGGAATGCAGTAAAATTGGGAGTAATAGCATTGCTTTATGAAGTGGAGAGACCATTTTCTGGGATCTAAAAGGATGGGGTCCTATTGGTTGGAAAAAGATATGCCCCACCCCTCCTTCTCCGATTTATAGCTACCTGGAAACTACGAAGGCAAGTGCTCTTGGAGTAAGCCTGAGGTGGGTGAGTACTGAGGAAACCTAGAAACTTCTATGTGACAGCCTTCCATTGTGTTACACTCATGTGGCCCTGAGTATTACGTTTCTGCTATGTGACCTCTTCTCTTCGAATATAGCTCACTGGGTCAGATGTAGATAGCTGAGCAACACTGAAACCATTAGATTCTTTCTTTTAGAAACTGAAGTTGGGACCACTTCCAACTTGGACCTGAGGCTACAAGCAGATAGACCTTCAGCATGTAAACAGGAGAATTGTGCTCCATCCATGGTTGGTTTATGGATAAAGGATAAACAATCTAGTATATGGAGACACAAAGAGAAATGAATGCAAAGTGAGAAGCAGAGATGAGAAATATTGAAAGAAATGCCTGAAAAGTTTTTAATCACTGGTTCTAGTTTCTTTCTATGGCCAGCCATATTTCTGCCCTTGGGTCTCGATTAGATACCTCTCCATCCTTATAATACATACCCATTTGACTTAAGGAAGCCTCCATGAATATCTGTTATTTGTACAAAGATTCTTAATATGGTGATTTTGCCCCACACTGTCCAAATTCAGTTGTTTGAGCCAGGAAAAGGAAATTTGAAAAGTTGGGCTTCTGTCAGTCCTTTAGACTCCTGGAAATAAGGACTTTAATCTGAGCATGACTTCAGGAACCTGACCTTTGGAGGGCTTCTTCAAATATTTCAGGTCTGCCTCCATTGATTGGGACCAGCAGGAACCTGCAATACAGTTCAGGAGGGGTACCCCGGTCCTGATCTCTGTTTCTCCCCTGGATGAACTTACTCTCTAAGACCTTCAATTGCTTCTGACACACTTTCGAGCAGTACAGTACTAATCCTTATGGGATTCTTCTGGAAGCCCATGACTGGGTCCTCATTCCAGGAGGGTGGCCTGGCAAGTGGATGTTTAAAGGTGATTGGTGGACAGAGTGCCATCAGACACCCTAAAGGAAATGATATGTTGCTGGAATTTGAAGCTTGAGTGGGACTATGCAAATGAATTATTAGTTTATCCTTGTTAAAGAGTTTAGCCCAGTAAAAAGCCAAGAGAAAAGTGAGAACTGTGTGCTTTCAAAGACATGAAAGATTTTCATATTGACGCAGAGAGACAGATAGAGGAAAGAATGGCAAGGAACAAGTAAGAGACTGCCAGAATTCATAATATGGAGGGTCTAAAAAAATTGGATTCTTATCGTCAAGTCAGTGGTAAAGGTATTGAAAACTACTCCTAAGCAGTTGCTCTGCTTGCAGTTAGGCTGCTTTTCAAAGGTGGTGGCCCTGAAGAAGAGGAGAGATGGATTAACTCTAATGAGGTATGTAGGATGTGGAAGCCATGACAGATTCGATGGAAATGTGAAGAGAGGGTTGCCAGGGCTAACCTCCAGATGAGCTGCTAGGTGCTGGCAGCACCATTTCCTGGAAGTGGAGGTAGGATGGCTAATCGGGAAGAGGATAAGTTGAGTGCAAATTGAGTGGGGGATGCCTGAGAGGGGCTTCCAAGGGGAAAGGTGCAGTAGGAAGTTGGAGGCAGGTGACTAGAACATTCATGATGAAGTAGGCTTATTCTTCTACTAGCAAAACCAAGTTGTTTGTTGCATTTTCCATCTGGAGAGCGGAGTATTGAGACTGATGCTTTCTTCTCTTCAAAAATGGCTTTCAAATGCAAAAGAATAGAAATGCCCAAGTAGCTGATATAGACCAGAGAAAATGCTCACTTCCTTCATAAATTGACTTTGCTCCAGGCTGCCTTCAAACAGTCTTCAGAAATTTCACCCATGCTGAGACTGGAAGTTTCACACAGAGTATTCTTCTTGCAGTGACAGGAAAAATACATAACCTTGCCCTCTATAAGCCGTGGTCTGGCTTCACTGTTTACACATTGGTTTCCCTAACAGGGCTAGGAGAAATGGTTCCTTATCATTATATTAGGCAGCCCTGTTTATATAAAAGAACATGTCTTGTATCCATGACATGAACTTTAATATAGCTATTTAGCTGTGCAAATAACCAGAGAGAAGTTCCAATACAAAATTAATATATTTTTGAGCTTATTGAAATGTTTACCCATTTCCAGACGTCTTCTGTGTTTTTGATCAGACTCTCCAGTGTAGGGAAGTCGATATGTTTATTTTCCATGCTGAGAGAAATATAGGCTTGAAGAAAAGTGAGGATTTCCTTAAAAACTTAAAAGAAGGATTTCCTTTAAAACTGCATTATCAACTTGATCAAAAGAGTATTCAATTCTGAGTTTTCCTTCTGAGATTTTTTAAAATGAAGTCTTAGAAATTTAAGTTACTTTACATCTACAATTGATCTTCACAAATATTAAATAGTGTGGTTGATACAGCAATTTCACTAGCCTGTAAAGTATATATTCTGATTACCTTTTATGAGACCAGGCATACAATAGGGAACTTCATTCCCATTTATTTAATGGTTTTCATACTTTGATACTCTGGAGGTATAAAAAAAATTCTCATAACTAAAACCTAATTATGAGAATTCAAGCTGTAGATACCATGTTTACATCACTTTATCTCAGACTTTGTGTGTCTGTGAAAGGATACAACGTGAATTTTAATGCTTCTGTATGTCACAGTCTTTCCAACTTAAACTCAGACTAGAGAAGAAGGAACTAGTATTTATGAAACTTAATGTATTCCAAGGACTTTTGTATACTTGAGTTTATTACAATAATACATTGAGCAAGGGATTTCTAAACCCATTTTCTGATGAGGAGACTGACTCTCAAGGGATACTTGCTTTCACACTGTTTGGTGAAGGGTAGAAACAAAAGTCTGATCTTTTTGCCTCAGCATTCATGCTATTTCCACTCTCCCAGAGGTTTCCAAATTGAGTTCCATTGAGTCCAAGGCCATGAAGAGATACTTTGGGAGCCACTTAGTGGAGACCACATGGGATAGGAAGGCTGATTAGATCTTGGTTCCCTGTGCTCATTTTGAGCCGAGCAATTCTCCTTTTTGGTTTCACTTCAAATTATTACTTAGGAAAATGACTTTTACTACTTAAAGCTTATTTATAGACTAATACACCGTAAAATTAACTTTGATGAAGCTAATCATGATAAAACTAGAGAGTCATAGGTAAAAATAATATCAATTCTTGGTCTAGTAAACTCCACATACCAACACTTATATTTAAAATTATTTTGTGTCTTTTTCTCTAGTATTTACTGACAAATGACTAAGAAGGTATTACTTTCCTATCTATGTTTTAGGATGAATATACAGGATTCTGGATACTGAAGGAGAGCTTTCTCGATATGCTTAAGAGAGCTAATGGGTAAAGACAACTGTGGAGTAAAGAAAACATGGAGCCATTTTCCAGCAAGAGATTAGAAAATTATCGTTGCAAACTCGGTTCAAGGAATACATTGAAAGAGATCATGATTCTGATTGAGGGTAACTCTCAGTGAATGTCTGGGCTGATTTTACATTTAATTTTTAGTCAACTTTACTGAGGTATAATTTGCTTGATGCTTTGTTATTCTGACTTCTACCCCCTCCCCCAAAACTGCTTATTTCATAACCACTGCAGAGGGACACAACCCCAATTATTTCTCTTTTTTTTTTAAATTTTATTTATTTATTTGAGAAAGAGAGATCACAAGTAGGCAGAGAGGCAGGCAGAGAGAGAAGGGGAAGCTGAGCAGAGAGCCCGATGTGGGGCTGGATCCCAGGACCCTGAGATCATGACCTGAGCAGAAGGCAGAGGCTTTAACCCGCTGAGCTACCCAGGTGCCCCAGCCCCAATTATTTCTATTACTTCTTTAGTAAAAGATGATCACTTGTTTGCTTTGGGACAGATTTTCTAAATATAGTCCCTGGAACAATGGCAAAAACTTCATCTGGGACCTTTTATAAAAGCAAATACTCGGGCCTCACTCACGGGCCTACTGCTGGCAAACTGTGTGGATGGGGGACAACAATCTATCCTGTTAAGCCCCCCAGGTGACCCTGATGCAGAGTAAAGTTTGAGAACCCTTGCACTGGGAGCTGGCTTTTGACCAGGCAAGGCCATTCTAGAGACTGGTCAGAGGAAGGTAGAATTGCCAAACTTATCCCAGAGTTAATTCCAATGAGCAAAATAATAACTTCCTGAATTAGGGATGCTTGGGTGGTTCAGCTGGTTGAGCACCCGACTCTTGGCTTTGGTTCAGGGAGATGGAGCCCAGTGTTGGCTCTGCGCAGGGCAGGGAGCCTGCTTAAGATTCTCTCGCTGCCTCTCCTCCTGCCCCTTCCCCACCTTTTCTCCAGAGTATATGCACTCTCTTTTGTTCTCTCAAAAACAAACAAACAACAACAACAACAACAAAACTTCCTGAATTAGAATGAGAAAACTGAAGAAATTAACCAGCTATTTGCTAAAAGGGACAGAGAAGACAGTTAAATAGAAGCAGAGACCAAAAGTTTAAACAGAGTCCTTTCAATGGCAGGCTGTTAAAATTCCTGTTGATAGAAAGGGTGAGGTTTGTGTTTCTCACTTCTACATGTTTTCTTACAAAAAGCTTTCATTATGTGAGTTATCTCACAACCAGAATAGCTTCAAGCGTCGTCGCCTGCAACTCAGTCTACATGGAAGGGAAAGAATAATAGAGTAATTGAACCAAGAAGATGGGGAAGGGACAAAGAAGCAGTCTTCATTTAAGAGGGATCAAGCTCTCTGATCAAGGCAGACAACAAATGCCTTCTGCAGAGCAGGTGACCAAGAGTTACAAGATTTAATAACAACTTGGATTAATAAATAATGTGTATTATGCACTCATTCGTGCAAGATTCTGTTTTTCGCATGTAATGTGTATATATATATATATGTTATATAGGTAGATTCGCTTAAATCATGTGCTTACCAATCATGTTTGTACTATTACTATGTGTGTTTTATAGAGTTACAGATAATAACATTAAGGTAGAGGGAAATCAATTAACTTGCCCAGAGACATACAGATAATCTGTTATGGAATGACCTAATGACAAATGACGAATGAGGATTTGCACCCCGGCAACCTGGCACCGGGGACTGTGCTATCAACTGCAATATTGCTTCTTGATGGAAGTTATTAAAATTAATCCTCTAGGCTTGAGATTCTGTAAATTGCTTGTTTGTCTCTACAGCAACCGTTTTCAAAGCCATGTGCTTTGAAATCACCACTAACCATAAGAACCACAGGGCTCCTGTGTGTCCCACCGAACATGTGCATATGATTACATCTTATATATGACTCCTAATATCTTCATCACATAAATGTTCTATATTGTGCGCTCTGGTTTTAGCTCATAGAAGAATTGTTTACGTTTGATTCCTAGTTGTAACCCTGAATAAAAGAGGACAGAAGAGAAGAGAGTAGGCACTGTTGTCTCCTTCCTAGATTATGAATGTATTTAAAAGTTTTGTGGTGAGCCAGTTGAAACCTTAGAGCTTTTTCTAAAAGGTATGGGGGAGAGGTCCTCACCTCCATAAAGAGAGTCAACATGCTCCTGAATTGATTCCGAAAAATGCATGCCCCACTAAGCTATTGGTCGTCAACATTTTGTGTATTTTTTGAACACACTCAGGCTAATTCAAGGAAAAAATTTAAATATACATAATATATGTCTATTTATGTATTAGATATATAGATGTATAAATGTTCATTTTATGTTTTAACTCAAAATAAAAACGGCACAGTGTTACATAGCAACTCTACAGTAAAGCAGGGGCTAAGGGCTCTGTCTTTTCTTTTTAGTGCAGTCTTCACGGATCATCTGAGATATCCCAGGGATTACACCGATCTATATAGGGGATGCAGATAAAACAATTCGTTCTTACCCTGTTCTCATCCCGTCATTGTCCAGGCTTTCTCTGATGTTGCAGTATCATTGCTTTTCTTGGTGGTCCCGTGAGCAGGTGCTGTGCAACTCATGCAACAGCTCCATCACCAGGGCTCTGGGAGAGAGGATTGCCCGCACCCTCTGCCTTCCCAGGCCTCTTGGCAAGAGCCTGATGACTCCCACTGCCCGGAAGCCTTTGTAGGTAGACGACCTTAACCCAGTTCTAAAAATGGATGAGGAATGCTTTCGCAAGGTGTGATATCCTCCATCAATCCCTAGCCTCCACCCTTGGTTACCCTAAAATGTTCTTCCCATCAGTCTGTCTCTGGTATGTGTTAAAAAGCTGAGTATATTCTAGCTGTAGTCACAAAAGCTAGGAAAACTGTGTGTGTGTGTGTGTGTGTGTGCGCGCACGTCCGTCCCTGTGCATTCACAGGCACATGCATGTGGGTTGGTGAATGAGTGGAAGGGATAGCAGGTAGGGAAGTAAAACAAGTTCAAGTGTCGATAAAAGGAACAGAGGATGAGTTTCTGGCTCCTGGCTCAAAATATGCTTCTCAGAAGTTTTGTAATGTTTAGAGGCCCTCTCTGACATATTGGATAACACATTTTTCCACTGGTCCGACATAGTTGAAGTGGAATGTGCATATTCATGGGTGGCACAATCTGAATCCCTAAGTGTCTTTTATCTGGTGAACAAAAAGTGTGATCATTTCAGGAATCCTAACTGGCATTTAATAAATTCCTATATAAGCTATATATGAGCCAATGTAATTACAATTTTTCCAATTAAAAATATTAGGTGTCTCAAAGAGCAACTGTTTGCAAATAAAAAGCTATAGAAAACTTGTAACCATGATCATGAGCTCATTGCTTTGTATAATTTATATCATGGAATCGTTAGATTAATCTCCTTTGACATATGTTGGAGATTAGATATAGTGGTTAATAGACTCCCATTTTTAGAAAAATGCAGTTGGATACATCTCTCCACTTCCTTACCATTAAAAAATGATCCCGTTTTCTTTCCATTTGGAATGAATCAAATAAAATCATGATATTAAACACTATAGTAGTAAGGTTAAATATTAGAAAAAGGATGAAAACAAGTTTATCTGTTTTTTAAACAGAACATAGTTGTTAGTTTATAATTTTACTAAAACAATTTAAATAATGCCATGAACAGAAGAGCTAAATGCGAGATTTAAAACCATAATAACAACTGGGGGAGAGGCCACTAGGTGGAGCCCATGGTTTCTAAGATTTAAGGTAAGTCTCAAGCAGTCTTGGGATAAATGTTTTCCAGCTATGAACCACAGTGGTGTTAGGGATAGTCAGCAGGCTGGCATAATGGACGATCTTTTGGCTACTTCAATTAGGAATTGGAGGATTTGAGAACAGGGTCATCCATCATTCTGTCTATCCACCTACATAAAATAATTTAAGTACAGTTCAGCTACTTCTGGAAATTAACAGTAATTTACACTGACTATCTGGAAAAGAAGAGTCAGTAATTTGATAATGTAATAGCAAAGAAAGTTAACTATGGAATGGATTTAAAAAACGTGTCTTTTTTTTATTAGTGGAAATCCAGTGTCCCCTTTAAAAAGTTTACTACATGAAAATTATAACAAGAATATGCTCATATGGCAAATAAAAGAAACCCATTTGAAAACATTATTTAGATTACCTTCATCAAGCTGTTACAATCTGTTAAGTACACTCAGGGAAAAAATGTAAATGCAATACAGTTAGACTCTCACAGCTGTTCTAAGATAACAAGTGAATAGCTTTCCATACTGTTGATCCATGGTCAAGCCGATTAAAAGTGATTTTAAATTACTGACTTAACAGTCATTCTTTTTTAATTTATTTAAAAAAATTAAAGTTGTATTGTGGTATAATTGACATAAATAGCCTATTATGAATTATATAATTTGTATTACTGAATTATATGACTTGATGCATTTTCACACACACACACACACACAATCATCAAAACAAAGATTGTGAACATATTCATCTCCCCAGAATTGTCTTGTACTTTCTTTTCATCCCTCCCACCTTTCCCTCCCTGTTTTTCCCTCCCCCCAGGTCACCACTAATCTGTTTTCTGTCACTGTAAGTCAATTTACATTTTCTATGTGGATTTATACAGTATGAACACTTTTTTTAGAGGTGGTGGTCTGGCTTCTGTCACTTAGAATAATTTTTTTTTGAGATTTATCCACATTGTTGCATGTGTCAGTAGTTCATTGTTTTTATTGCTAAGTAATATTCCCAGGTTTAGGTATCCCACAATATGTTTATCCATGCACCTGTTGATGGACATTTGGGCTTTGGGTTTCTTCCCCCAGTTTAGAGTTACTACAAATAAAGCTTCTATAATCATTCAGGCACCAATTTGTACACACATACATTTCCTTTTCTCTTGGTTGAGTGAAGCAGTCGTACATAGGTGTGGGCAAACATAGGTATCTGTTTAACTGTTTATGAAACTGCTGAGCTCTTTTCCAAAATGGCTGTGCCATTCCTCCTGCTTTCATGTATAATTAAGTACAAATCTCTATTTTATGGATATTAATGAAAGCAATGACTATCATGAGTTACCTTTTAAATTAGGAAACAAAAGACACTTTGCTTTTCTTTCTGCTTAATACTACACTATTCTGTTCAGCAGTATTGGATTTGTCTCGGCACTGTGGAGGGACAGAAATAAATCCATCATCACTACATTTAAAATACTTGACTGTAATGAATAACTTAAACACCATCGGATAATTTATGGGAAAAAGAAAAGAACATATAGGATTTTTATTTCACCAAAATACAAACGTGATGAAACACCCTAGAATTGTCAGCTGCTTATGTAGCCTCGTAATTTTGTCACTTTATGTTTGTGATGAATATATATCTTAAAATAATTAGAGCAGTTTCTGTTTCAATGTCCTATCTTAAATTTAGGCCATGTGTTCCTGTTCTTTATTGAAGAAAATTCAATCACGATTTCCAGCAGAAACCTTTCTCATAAAATTTCTCCAGCAACTTTTCCAGGAACAAGAGATCCTGTCATACTTATAGCATGTCGCATATCACGGTCTTTATTCAAATAAGTTATGTTGTCCAGTTTAAGTTGCACTCTATTACCCTTTTGGGAAAAATAGCTTTGTGTTTTTAAATTAATGGAAGTACATTGTAAGAAAGAAGGTGTCAGTTAAATATTTTCAAAATATTCCCTTAATTTACTAGCTCTGAGATCTTATGTAAACAACTTAATTGTTTATGTGGGCATCTGTAAAATGGGAATAATACTTTTGCATGCATTTTTTTTTGAGGTTTGAGAGGGTTAAAACGTATAAGTACTTAGAAATATACTAGTCATACAGTAAGTTCTCAACAACTATTAGTTTATATTTTTTAAAGGTTCCTGAATATATGTAAAATAGAAATAAGTCCATTTATATTGTAAAGAACAATAATGTGTACAAAGAAACATTTAGAAACCCTTCCTTATGTATTTATTTATTTATTTATTTATTTATTTTTTATTTACTTGAGAGAGAGAGAGTGCTAGCCAGAGGAAGGGGCTGAGAGACTTGGAGAGAGAATCTCACACAGATTCCCCACTGACTGCAGAGCCCGATGCAGGCCTTGATCTCTTGACCTTGAGACCATGACCTGAGCAAAAAGTCAAGAGTAGGATGCTCCACTAACTAAGCCACACAAACATCCCCTTCCTTGCTTTTTTATTTGTGAATTCCAGTAAAGACCAGTCTTGTACTACCACTCAAATAGAGTTAGATCTTTTATATATCTCTAGATTCCCAATGACTAGACTATTTTCTTAGATTCTCAAAGAAGTTCTGTAATTTCTTTGGTGGTTTGTGTCAAGTGTGTTTACTGACCCATTGTGATGAGTTTGTTAAGTACAGTCTTTGCTAATCCTCTAAAATATGAAGATTATGTGTGATAAATTAAGTACATTTAAATCTGCTTAATTTATAATTTATTTTAATGTGTGAAAATGTATTGCTTTGGTTAGAAAGATGTTAGGTACTTTTTTTCAAAGGCAGAATAAGCCCATGGGTAATAATTCCTTTCAGTTTCAAGCCTATTGGATTGCTAGATAAAGTATTTAGTACTAATAATTATTATATTTTTTTAAATTTTTATTTTTTTTATAAACAATTTTTTATCCCCAGGGGTACATGTCTGTGAATCGCCAGGTTTACACACTTCACAGCACTAACCATAGCACATACCCTCCCCAATGTCCATTACCCCACCCCCCTTTCCCGACCCCCTCCCCCCCGCAACCCTCAGTTTGTTTTGTGAGATTAAGAGTCACTTATGGTTTGTCTCCCTCCCAATCCCATCTTGCTTCTTTT
>PISX010026072.1:0-25073 GCA_004024625.1 Mellivora capensis | reverse complement strand
CCATAGTGTATATGGACCACATCTTCCTTATCCATTCGTCCGTGGAAGGGCATCTTGGTTCTTTCCACAGTTTGGCGACCGTGGCCATTGCTGCTATAAACATTGGGGTACAGATGGCCCTTCTTTTCACCACATCTGTATCTTTGGGGTAAATACCCAGTGGTGCAATTGCAGGGTCATAGGGAAGCTCTATTTTTAATTTCTTAAGGAATCTCCACACTGTTCTCCAAAGCAGCTGGATCAACTTGCATTCCTACCAACAGTGTAAGAGGGTTCTCCTTTCTCCACATCCTCTCCAACACACGTTGTTTCCTGTCTTGCTAATTTTGGCCATTCTAACTGGTGTAAGGTGGCATCTCAATGTTATTCCCTGCATATTCTCAGATCACAATGCTTTGAAACTGGAGCTCAATCACAAGGAAAAGTTTGGAAGGAACTCAAACACCTGGAAGCTAAAGACCACCTTGCTTAAGAATGTTTGGATCAACCAGGAGATCAAAGAAGAACTTAAACAATTCATGGAAACCAATGAGAATGAAGACACTTTGGTCCAAAACCTATGGGATACAGCAAAGGTGGTCCTAAGGGGGAAATACATAGCCATCCAAGCCTCCCTTAAAAAAATTGAAAAATCCAGAATACACCAGCTGTCTCTACATCTTAAAGAACTGGAGAATCAACAACAAATTAAACCAACTCCACGCACAAGAAGGGAAATAATCAAGGTTAGAGCAGAGATGAATGAGGTAGAAACTAGAGATATAGTAGAACGTATCAATGAAACTAGAAGCTGGTTTTTTGAAAGGAGTCAATAAGATCGATAAACCATTGGAAAGGCCCTGCTTCTAAAGAAAGTCACACTTCCAAGGGTTCGAACTTAAATAGTTCTTTTGTTCAATTAAAAAACTATATTTTCCTGGGGCAAGTTTCACACAATATAAAATTAACCATTTTAAAGTGTATAATTTAGCAGCATTTGGTACGTTTGATGTGTAACCACCACTTCTATCTTGTTCAGAGACGTTTCCATTACTCCAAAGTAAAACCCCTTACCTATTAAGCGGTTTCTCCCAAGTGTCCATTACCCAACCCCTGGAACCACCAATCTGCTATCTGTGGCTAGGGATATATATCTGTTCTGGATATTTTACATAGATGGAATCATACAGCATGTGATTTCTTGCATTTGGCTTCTTTCACTTAGCACGGTATTTTTAAAGTTTTAAAGTTCACATTACGGCACGTATCAATACATCATTTTTCTGGCTGAATAATATCCATTGTATACTGTGCTTCTTTCTGTTTCTCCATTCATCTGTTGATGGACATTTAAGCTGTTTGCACCTCTTAGCTGTTATGAAGAGTGCAGCCGTGCCCATGTGTGTACATATACTTGAGTTCCTGTTTTCAATTCATTTGAGTGGGTTGCAAGGTCATATGGTATGTTCTATGTTTGACTTTTTGAGGAATTGTCAAACTGTTTTCCACAGCCGCTGAACCGTTTTACCTTCCCACCAGCAATGAACTAGGGCTCCAGTTTTTCCACATCCTTGTCAACACTTATGTTTTGGTATTGTTTGTTTTTAAATTACAAGCACGCTAATGGATGTGAAGTGGTACTTCATTGTTATGATTTCTGATTCCCTGATGAGTAGTGATGCTGAGCACCTTTTCACATATCTCCTGGCAGTGTGTATGTCTTCTATGGATAAATGTCTGTTTAGATCCTTTGCCTGTTTAAAAAATTTGATGTTTTTTTTGGGGGGGGGGTGTCTTTCTGTTGTTGTGCTGTAAGTTCTTTGTATATTATGGATACTAGGAGCTTTATCAGATCTATGATTTGCAAATATTTTCTTGTTCCATAGGCTATATTTTCATTTGTTGGTAATGTCCTTTGATGAGCAAGTTTTTCATATTGATGACATACAGTTTGTTTTTTCTTATATTGCTCATGACTTTTGTGTCATTTTTAGGACTCCATTGCCAAATCAAAAATTGTGAAGATTTACCCCTAGGTTTTCTTCTAAGAACATCCTTTTTTTCTTTCTTTCTTTTTTTTCTTTAGGATTTATTTATTTATTTATTGGTGGGGAGGGGCAGAGGGAGAGGGAGAGAGAATCTCAAGTAGACCCACAGGGCCTTAGTCTCAGGAACCTGAGATTGTGACCTGAGCCAAAATCAAGTTGGATCCTTCACCGACTGAGCCCCCCAGGTGCCCCAAGAACACATGTTTTAAGAGAAACATGTTTCCACCCACAGTGAATCCAAATGTCATGACCACATTTGAGCCAATAAGAAGGGGAGAAAGCAAAAAGAGAGGGCATGTTCCATACCTTGAAATGTGTAATCTAGAATGAAACATAACACTTTTGCTTGCATCCCATTGGCCAGTACTTAATCATAGTTTAGAGTTGTGCTCTCTAAGAGGGAAGATCAGTAAGGTACAGTTTCGCTTTATGCTTATATGCTCAAGTAAAACTTCTATTACTGTGTAAGAAGAGGAGAATAGATATACATGAAAATCTCACAATCCTTGCTGTTGTTAATTGAATTCTTTGAGGTTACACTTTTTTGATCCAACATTTTTTAGACCTTGCTCTCTTGTCAGATGAATATTGCTATGGGGAACTTTGAGGTCTGTCTGGTCTCCCACTCCTTTACTTTTTCTGCCTGGTTAACTAAACAATTATCCTTTAGTCCTTGGGATTAAATAACATAGTCAGAATGAATAAATGTTGATCCTTTTGTGTCCACTTTTTAAGTATGGTATATTTTCATCCACAAATTCTAATTTTTAAATGTTTTTTATTACATTTCTATTTCTGTGTGTTGGGATAAAAATATACCATATGTTATTCAGAGATAACAGCTATGTTTGGTTTTCATCTGTGACTGCTCAGCTACTTGTTATTTTTACACTGTGTATTAGTTCAATAATGATGTTTTAGTCCTCGATTGTTTCCCTGGCTTCGTACCATTCCTTTTTATTTTAAGTTTCATTCTGATGTTTTATCTCATTTGGAGCTCTTAATTTATTGTGACATCCTATTTAATCAATATGGTGGCAAACATTTTCTGAGTAGATTATTTCCTTTTGAGCAAAATCTTTATCTGTTTTGCTTGCTATTTTTTTATTCCTCTGTAGAATCTTTATATAGATGCCGTAACACTTTATTTTAATCTTAATTATACTAGAAATGAACAGCTTTAACCAGTCCATTTATTTCTGTTGGTGTATTTCAAATGAATTTTTCTTGACTCCCATTCCATTTTGGGGAGGGGATTCTTTGAGGGCTGAGTTTCCTCTAGACTCTCGAGTGAGTGCAGGAAAAGGAAGGCATCAGTGGGGGCTCTAAGTAGAAATGGTTGCCTGGGCTTTGTCTCATCTTCTAAGTTCCTGTTGAAAGTCCTGTAACCTTTCCTGTAGTTTCCAGTGAGTGAGAACTTACCATGTCCGGTAGCTTCCTCTGTTCATTATGGAGTATTAGGCCTTAGCTTTTGTCAGACCCGGCCAGATTCATTTTCTCCTTTTCCCTTTTTCTTTTAAGGAATATTCCCACCATCCCAAGCAGAAAGTAGAACATGGTCTTGGATTAAGGACTCCCTGCATTGGGAGGAGATGTTAAGTGTTTTCAGATGTCCCACTTCCTCCTCACTCTCCCTCTTCTCCTGCTGTCCCTCCTCTCGTTTTCTGTTTGACCAAATTTCGGTTTATTCCTCGTGATAATTGGTTCTGACTTTTTAACGGTCCTTCTGCTTTTCTGCTTCAACTCTCCTCTTAGCAGGGAATAGAGAATCATCGCAAATTCTAGCAGTTTTTCTGGACTGTAGTTACAGGAGGAGGGGTTCACCGGTGGGCCTTTTAAATAATTGAACTCTCTGCATCTTTGTCCACGTTGCTTTATGAATTCTCCCCATCAGCCGCACTCTGAATTGAGGGGAGGTTGTGAAATTTCTCAGGATTATGTTTATTCTCCTCTCCCTCTGGAATGTTTCTGTGGAGGGGAAATTGAGCTTGTGTGGACCTTCCCTAAATTGAGTAGAACAGATCATTAAAATTTTTTTTTAAAAATTGTGGAGGTGGGTGCCTGGGTGCTCAGTAGGTTAAAGCCTCTGCCTTCGGCTCAAGTCATGATCCCAGGGTCCTAGGATCGAGCCCTGCATCAGGCTCTCTGCTCAGCGGGGAGCCTGCTTCCCTTCCTCTCTCTGCCTGCCTCTCTGCCTACTTGTAATCTCTGTCTGTCAAATAAATAAATAAAATCTTAAAAAAACAATTGTGGAGGTGCCTGGGTGGCTCAGTCGGTTAAGCATCTGCTTTGGGCTCAGGTCATGATCCCACGATCCTGGGATTGAGCCTGGCATTGGGCTCCCTGCTTAGTGGGAAGTCTGTTTCTTCCTTTCCCTCTGCCCCTTCCTCCCCACTTTGTGCATGTGCGCCTCTCTCTCTCTCTCTCTCTCTCTCTCTCTCGAATGTGCCCTCCCTCCTTCAAATAAATAGATAAAATCCTAAAAGAAAAACAAGAAAACATTTGTGTTTTCTGTTTACTTGTCCTCATACCCTTCCTTTGTTCGATTACTCCTTAGTCACATGGCCACATTGTGGAAAGGGCTGTCTGAATCAAAGTAACTTTGTACCAGTAAGAAAAGATGATGAACAGATTGGGTAGATGATAAATAGTGCCTACCAGGACCTAAAGCAAACAGGCCCTTATCCTTTTAGTAAGTGATCTTTATGATTTCCCAATAGCATCTGCACTTTCCTAATCATATCTTCAGTTTTCTCTTTGTGAAAGATTTGTAGAGAGACACATTCTTTTTTCACCTATCAGATAAGAAAGATTCAAGAAGAAAAGGAATACTCAGTGACAGCTAGGATATGGAAAGGGGGGAAAAAGCAATATACTCATGCAGGAGCTGCTGGGAATACACATTAAAACAAAACTTTCCAGAAGTATATCTGGCAACATGTATCAAAAAACTTTTAAAATGTGCATACTCTTTGAATTAAACATTTCATTTGCAGACATGTATCTTAAGGGGATAATTGAGCATGTGTGCAAAAAATGTGCAAGGATGGGTCATTATAGTATTTTATTTAATACTAAAGAATATGAAGCTAATAATCAGGGTGGGTTAACAACATGCACATCTACAATGTGATTTTATACAATGTTAAACAAGATGATGTAGACACTAAAGTTATTTGCCATTTATTGAGCATTATGTGATTTGCCTATTTTAATTAATAATGCCATGAGCTTTGTGAGGAGGTAATGTTATCACCCCCATCTTAGAAATGAAGATACAGAGTATTAGAGATATTCACTTGCCCAGAGTCCTGCAGATAGTTAAGTGACAAAAAGAATATGTGAGTAAAGATTTAAATCCTGGGGCACCTGGGTGGCTCAGTGGGTTAAGCCGCTGCCTTCAGCTCAGGTCATGATCTCAGGGTCCTGGGATCGAGCCCCGCATCGGGCTCCTTGCTCTGTGGGGAGCCTGCTTCTCTCTCTGCCTCTGCCTGCCTCTCTGCCTGCTTGTGTTCTCTGTCTCTCTCTCTTTAAAAAAAAAAAAATTAAATCCTATGGTCTTGGAGCACCTGGGCAGCTCAGTCGGTTAAGCAGCCGGCTCTTGATTTCAGCTCAGGTCATGATCTCAGGGTCCTAGGATCCAGTCCTGTATCCGGCTCTGTGCTCAGCATGGGTCTCCTCGAGAATTCTTTTTCTCCCTCTGCCCCTCCCCCCATTCACGTGTGCATGCGTGCATGCATGCATGCTCTCATCCTAAAATAAACTAAAAATAAAATAAAAAATAAAAAAAAACCCAAATCCTGTGGTCTTAAAAACTTTCATTGAGGAATAATTGACATACAATAAACCACATGTATTACAATCATATAATTTTGTAAGTTATAACTTATGCATAAACCTATAAAATGATCACCACTATCCAGAAAGTAAACACAGTTATCACCTACAAAAGTTTCCTTTTGTCTTTTTGTGATTCTTCTTTCTTGTCCCTCCTGTACTTTGTATCTCTGATGAATTTCTTTTGCCCCTTAGTAAGAAATCATCAGGCTATATATATACGGGTCTGTTTCTGGGATCTGTCTTCTGTTCCATTAATCCATTTTTCTATATTTACACCAGTACTATCTTGAAACATGTACCTTTATACCGTTTGAAACCAGATAACGGCAGTCTTTCCACTTTATTCCTCTTTTTCAAAGTTGTCTTGTCTATTCTGGGTCCTTTACATTTCTATATAAGTTATAGAATCAGCTTAACTTCTATGGTAAAGCCTGCTGGAACTGGAATGTGATCACATTGGATCTATAATCAATTTGGGAGGAAGTGACCTGTTAACAGTATTGAATCATCCCATCCATGCATTTCTTTAGGTCTCTCTCCATTTGTTTAGGTCTTCTTTAATAAATCCCAGCACTGTAGTTCAGTGTACGGGATTTCACATCTTTGTCAGTCAGATTTATCATTAGGATTTTCATCATTTTGATGCTCTGGTAAATAGTACTGTATTTTAAAACTCAGTTTCCAACTATTCTTCATTGATATGTAGAAATATAACTGATTTTTATGTATTAACATTTTATTCTGCAACTTTGCTAAGCTCACTTGTTTTGGTAGCTTTTTGGCGATTCCATTGGATTTTTTCCTTTTTTTTAAGATTTTTTAAATTTATGTATTAGAGAGAGCACAAGTAGGGGGTAGGGGGAGAAGGAGAAGCAGACTCCTTGCTGAGCAGGGAACCCCATGTGGGGCTCGATCCCAGGACCTTAGGATCATGACGTGAACCAAAGGCAGATGCTTAACCAACTGAGCCACCCAGGTACCCCTCCATTGGATTTTCTATATAGATGATCATGTTGTCTGTGAATAAAGATAGTTTTATATCTTTTCCAAAATAAATGTCACTTATTTCTTTTTCCTGTCTTTCTGCACTGGCTAGACTTGCCAGTACAATGTTGAATAGAACTGGGAGAGTGGAAATCCTTTTCCTGTTATACTAATATTAGAGGGAAAGGATTCAGTCTTTCACTTTTCACTATAATTTTAGCTACTGGTTTTTCATAGATGCCTTTATCAGGTTGGAGAAGTTACTTTCTATTCTTAGTTTGCTGAGTGTTCTTATCATGAGTTTCGGATTTAGTCAAATGTATCTTCTGCCTTTATTGATTATATGTTTGAACATACAATTATTGTGTTTAAAAATTTGTTAATATATATTACATTAAAATATATATATATATATATTACATTGATGATATTTGAATATTTAACCAACTCTGCATTCCTTGAGGAAACCCTGGTTGGTCGTGGTGTATTATCCATTGTATATATTAATTCACTCTCTGTCTTATTCTGGATGGCTTCACTTGTTATGTCTTCAAACACACAGCCTTTCTAGCTTTCATGTCCAATCAGACATTAATCCCATCCGGTGAATTGGTCATCTCAAATACTTTGGGTTTTTCTCTTAAAACTTCTACATCACCCTTTTGTGTTTTTTATGTTCCTACTTAACATTTTGAACATACAGAATATAGTAACAGTAACTTTAAGCGTCTTTAGTAAGTCAAATGTTTGTGTAAGTTCTGAGTCAGCCTCCATACCTCAGGGTTGTTTGAATTCCTCTTTAGTTAGGTTAAACATTATTTTAGATTGTTAAGAGTCATTCTGTATCTTATAAATTTTCATTCCATGCCTTTTCCCCATTTTTCTATCAGATTTGGTGTCCTTTGTCCCATTATTTGTAAGGTTCTCATGTATTATTTAATTAATTTATTTATTAAGAGAGAGAGCACGAGCAGGAAGGGGCAGAGGAGGAGAGAAAAGTAGGTTCTATGCCCAGTGCGGAGCCTCACGGAGGGCTTGATCGCACAACCATGAGATCATGACCTGAGCCAAAATCAAGAGTCAGATGCTTAACAGAATGAGCCACACAGGTGCCTCAACGTCTTAATAAATATTTAATGATATTAGCCCTTTATCTGTGATATGGTTTAAATATTTTTGCAATTTTGTCAGCTTTCTCTGAGCTTATGGTATGTTTATTTGTGCCTTTAAAAAATATTTTAAGTAGTATAATGTGTCAATGAATCTTCAGTGAGTGAGCAACCAGTAACCTCCAGAAAGGGATCGATCCATTGGAAACCCAGAAAAGATCCATTAAGAGAAAAGGACATCTGCCCAGGTGAAGACCACAAGCTGGCTGGAATTGCTATTAGAATTAGGAACATGTGGGGGCACCTGGGTGGCTCAGTGGGTTAAAGCCTCTGCCTTCAGCTCAGGTCATGATCCCAGGGTCCTGGGATTGAGCCCCGCATCGGGCTCTCTGCTCAGCAGGGAGCCTGCTTCCTCCTCTCTCTCTGCCTGCCTCTCTGCCTACTTGTGATCTCTGTCTGTCAAATAAATAAATAAAATCTTAAAAAAAAAATTAGGAACATGTGATCTATGGCTAATCCCACCACCCATTTCCCCAAGGCCCAAAATCATGAGAGAGCCTTTCCATAAGGAGCTAAATGGACAGGACTTGTCCACAAGAAGCTAGACGCTGGTTATATAGCTATTCATAAATATGAATTCCCCTGGTGCCCCTCTTCATAGGAGTGAGATAAGCTCCATTTGTCCCGGAGGCCACAGGAGGAGGAAGGGAGGTAGATGTTAACAGTGCCAGCAGTAAAAGAAGGTGAGAAAGTCTCCGGTGGCTGAGGACTCGTATTGAGAAGTGCTTTTCACTCAAGGCACATGTGCCTCTGCCTAAGACAGTCCCCTCCCTGAGTTTACTCCTAAGTCTTAAATTACAGTTTTCTGCAAGAAAACACCCACCCCAACTTCCAGCATGTGTACGTTTGCCCCTCCTTGCCTACAGTGGTAAAATCTGAGTCTGAATATTATACCTACTGAGATAAACTCAGTCTCTTAAATTTGAAACAAGATGAGGATACCCAGAAGAGCAATTTATTCACTGAAACCTTGGCAACCTAAAGACAGTGATTTCAGTCTGGAAATAGAAAACTGAGGAGAGGGGCTCCTGGGTGGCTCAGTTGGTTAAGCATCTGACTCTTGGATTCAGCTCAGGTCATGATCTCAGGTGGTGAGATCGAGCCCCGTCTTGGGCTCCGTGCTCAGCGCAGGGTCTGCTTGGGATTCTCTCAACCTCTGACCCTCCTGCTCCTGCTCTGTCTCTAAGACAAATAAATCCTTTAAGAAGAAAAGAAAAAAAAAACTGAGGGGAACTATGTAGACAGTAGGAAAAGGGGGTGGGGTGGAAAAATTCCCTGGTGGGAGCCAGTAAGTGAAAGGTCTTCACGGTGCATAAGAGGAATTTGTAGAGGGGAAGTGGGGTGACTAACATCTCCATGGAGATTTAAATACGGCCACTCTGCCTTGGAGGGATTTTAGGTAAGACATTCAAAATACTAGGTCATGGTGAAGAGTGGTAGACAACAAAATGAGCCACTGAATGGGGGTGACCATGGGGAAAGGCATGGAGGAAATATCCTCTCCCTGCCACGTGTGCCACCAGAATTGAACTAGGGGAGATACGAAGTGGTGCCAAGTTACTTTGGGGTGCAAAAGAAATACTTCCATCCAGCCGGAACATCTTGGGCTCTCCCATGCCTCAAATCCTTTCATCAGGGAGCCACTCCAGGGCTACCATTAACCAGAGCAATAACTTGATGACCAAAGGGTTAGGGTGTGGATCATGTTTGACTTGGGAGGGGTAAAATACAATGAGGGTAGGAGCCCTGGAGTAGACCACTGTTCCGCTCCAGCATGGATGAGAACCTAGCACAGATACTGAATAGCAGAACACAGGCAGGAAACATCCGACTACAAGCAAGGAACAACTAAGGAAAAGGGAGGAACAAGCAACCCCAAGAGAAGAAAGGCAGGAGAGGATGACACTCTCTGAAAGCAAGTGCAGGGACAATGCCAAGGTTAGATAACCCAACCTATACTCCTCTTGTTCCTCATCAACCCCACCCCCCACCAAGACCTCTACCCTGCCCTTGCCTCACACAAACCCCTCCTCAGCCCGCACTCTCACTTCAGAAGCCCCCTTGCCAGCCAGTCTCCATCCTCTTCCCCCCAAACCGGTGTCCTCTCTGCCTGCCCTGTTCCCTTCCAAGTGTACAGGACTGCCAGGAGGGTAGAGATGCCCCTGTAAGCACGTGCGGCCAAGAAATCCTCTGAAACTTCTGTCACCTGTTCACTAAAGCACAAGAGAAAAACAAGAGCAACAACATTTGTGTGTTCCCAGCAGCTGATGAAGAGAGTGAATCAAAACAAGAGACCACAGCTTCAGCTGAAGCAGAACCAAGAGACCCAGGGGAATTCTGCCGAGCCACGTAATGCACTGTGTACAGAGAGTCCCAGGGACCTCTAAGTGTCTGCAGTCTCCAGAGGAGCCTGTGGGGAAATGGCCAACCGCATAGAGACCAAATGCCACACCAACAGGGTACACAGATTGCAGTGATTAAAATAAAATCAACAAGATATGAAAAGATGGGTTTCTGTGAGTTCTCTGATGGTGAGGAGAGAGAGGAGGGAGGAAGCCAGTATGTTAGGAGGGAGACATGTGGGATCCTGCAAGGCCAGGGGCCAGACCTGCAGGTCCACAGTCAGTCAGAGACCAGGGCATAGGGATGAAGTGAGAACTGAGTACTGAAGACGTTTTTTTCCTTAACACTTTATTCCCCAGGGAGGGAGAAAATGACCTGGAGTGTGTGTGTGTGTCTGTGTGTGTGTGTGTGTGAGACAGAGAAAGAGAGAGAGAGAGATGTGGGGGAGAGGGGTGTTGGTCCAGATGGGCTGAGATGTGATGGGGGTGGCAATGGCATACCTCCTGAAAGGCAGAAAAATCACCTCCAGGCCACACAGCTCATGGTGTTTGTTGTGTGACATCCTATGCTGTAAGAATCTAAAGGTACTTACATCGAAAACTCATCCTACAGAAAAGCACCAACAGTGGATGTTGTTTGATGTGGTTTGGAGTGTTGGGGTCTAGAGCTCATGGGCAAGAACGAGTTCTTGCTATAGGGGTGCTGAGTGGGGGGGGGGGCTGCTCAGTTAAGCCTGTGCCTCTGCTCAGGTCATGGTCCTGGGATGGAGCTCTCCACTGGCTCTCTGCTCTGCTGGACACCTGCTTCTCCCTCTGCCTCCCTCGGCTTATGCTGTCTCTCTGTCAAATAAATAAATGGAATCCTTTAAAAAAAATTTTTTTTGGTGCAAAAATGTGGTTTTATTAAAGCACAGGGACAGGACCTGTGGGCAGAAGGAGCTACACTGGAGTTGTGAGGAGTGACTGATTATACAAGATTTCTATCCAATGGAGGGGAGGGTGAAGTTAGGGCACCAGGAAATTGAGTCTATAGGTTTCTGAAAATTGCTTTTTTCCTTGTAAATCATTAGACCAGTTGAAAACTGATGGGAGACTCCTGTCCTGCACAACTATGATCTTGGTCAGTTCTAGGGCAGCCAGGATGGCCTGAGGAATGTCACACATAACCCCCCTGGGGGGGGTTAGTTTGTGCTTTGCCCTCAGCTGGCCTTCTGCTCCCTCATCCCCTAAACAGTAAAATAATGATATTTGCAGGCCATAATTACCAACACTAATTAGGGTCTTTCTTAGTAAGAAGCTTGGAGTAGAACAGTAGCCTCCTAAGGGTGGGGCACTGGAAGGGTCCCGGCAAGGAGGAGTATCGTCTACCAGAAATTATATGATGAGAGCGAAACCAAGTACCAGCCAGTCCTGCTTTTATCATCACCTCAACATTCCAGGATTTCTTTTTTTTTTAAAGATTTTATTTATTTATTTGACAGAGAGAGAGATCACAAGTAGGCAGAGAGGCAGGCAGAGAGAGCAGCAGTCTCCCGGCTGAGCAAATAGCCCGATGCGGGGCTCGATCCCAGGACCCTGGGATCATGACCTGAGCCGAAGGCAGAGGCCTTAAACACTGAGCCATCCAGGCACCCCCATTCCAGGCTTGCTAATATTAAATGCTACCTCCCCAGATCTTTCTTTCTCGGATTTTAACATCAAGTATAGAGGATTGAGTTAATCACATTCCTTGAGTTCATTGTTTGGATCTCTGTGCTGTGTACTTTATTTCCACTCCCCAGGCCCCCTTCCCCTTTCCTCAGTCATTCTAAGGAATTTTATGCATATCCTTTCCCAGAAAGGATTTCTGGTGATTCTTTTAGATTTTTTTTTTAATGGAGTAACAGCTAAGTGATTAATTTCTCTCCATATCTCTGGGACAGCAGGAGAATTTTAGTTGCTAGATGAAGGACAAAGCTAACACATTTGTTTTTCTGGATTTGAAGTAGAAAAATAGTGGCTTGCCCTGACTGACCCTAGTTCTCTGCTGTGTGTTTACTCTTCTCTTTTCCTTTATTTCCGCTCCCTGGCCCCATTCCCCTTTTCTTAGTCATTCTAATGAATTTTATGGATATCCTTTCCCTTGCCTGAGGGTTAATAAAATGCATATTGTGGTTTATGGACATGCATCTTAAATTTATGTACCTGTTATATATCATTGTTTCTTACTATTTTGTTCAGCGTATGTCTTGTCTGTTGTTTCTTTCCCTTGTAATTAAATATTTCAGAAACCATTTTTTTTACTATGTAAACTTTAGAAAGATATTTGAGTTTTTAAAATTATACAAAATATTTTTACTCGGTTAATTAAATATATTTTAATTGCTTACCAAATGATATTTTAGTTTAATTGAAATTCAACTTAATGTCTTGATAACACCAATGAAATAATTAAACATTTCTTAAAATGATAATGGATTAAAGTAGTATAATCATATATGACTTTTTTATATTTGACTTAATTAGATTGGAATGAGATTTATCTGTTGAATAATTACTATGTTTCAACTAACACTTTTCCTAAAAAAGTACAGTTGAGCTGGAGGCAGTTATTGGGTCTGATTAGTCAGAAAGGATATCTGGGGATCCTTTTAGATTTTGTGACAGGGTAATAGCTAATTGATTAATTTCTCTCCATATCTCTGAGACATCAGGAGAATTTAGTCTCTAGAGGAAGGACAAACCTAATACATTCACTTTCTTGGATTCCAGATCGAAGAATTATGGTTTGCCTTTACTATCCTAGTTCCTTTGTAAATGCATTGAATTAGGAACCTGTCTTGGGGCAAAGTGATTCGCCCTGGAGTCTCATCTCCAGGTGAGGAAGACCAGTGAGTGCCCCGCATTTCCCTGATAGTGGTCCTCTGGCTTCTCTGTTTCTGACTGACACTGCCTGGAGTGTTAACTGTAGTAAGAGAGTTAGAAGGCTACGCTTTGTCCTGACTAGGGGCTGCCAGGATGGGGTTTGTTTTCTCTTTTGTTTTGTTTTGTTGAACATCCGTTATAACTAAGTTAGAGGTGATAAAGTCTTTTAAGTTTTTTTTTTTCTGGTTTCTGGACAGGCAGAATCACCTCAGAAAATAAGTAAATGATAACAGCAAAAACACCCCCCGCCTTGTCGCACATGCTTCCCTAAATATGTGGGAGAAAGGAAGGCATGCATCCTATGTGTGAGAGAAAGCCCTCATCTCTGAGTGTAGTATTCTAAGAATGGAGTAGACTTGGTATGACCAAGCACTTTGATTATATGTTTGCAGAAGTTGGAAATAAATCTATCATGGCTATAATCACTTGCTAGTTTGCATGCTCTGTATGTTTGGATTTTCATATCATAGGTTTTTGTAAAGCAAAGCACTTTTTACACTCCATCGAAAAGGAAAAAGACCCATATAAACAGACATATTACTGAGCCAAGTCTGTTTGCATCTGAATTCCCAAGCATTTGCTTTAGGTAGCATATGCTACATTTCCATCACACACACACACACACACACACACACACACACGTGGATTTAACCATTGATAGCTAGTGCAAATATGGAAATACCTCTGTCCCAAAACTTTAATGTTTAAACTTCAGGAAACAACTAATTATCATTAATTTTGAAAAGGAGACAATGCAAGTCAAGTAGATAAACCATAACAAAGCCCTTGTCACACTAAAGACCATAGATACTTGTTAAATTAAAAGAGGTCCCTGGCTTCTCCAAACCCTTCACTCAGGATTACTAGAGAAATTGTAGCTCTTTGAAAATCCCTGTTGCCCCAAGTTTGACATGAGAGACTTTTAATGCATCTGTATTTTAGTGCAAATTAGTTCATCAAATGAGCGTACTAGGGATGTAAGAAACCTCTGAGATCATCTAACTCACCACTTTCATTTAACACATAAGGAAACTGAAGCCCCAGAAAGGATGAAATTTACCCCGGTCTCACGGTGACCTAGAATCAAGTCTCCAGAGTATATAAGGGTCCATAGAAGAGGTCTCTACAAAGAACTGGCCTAGTTCCGCCCAAACTGACTCAAGGTGTTCTTAAGCTGTCCCACTCACTTGTGGAAAACGGCTGGTGAACTTCTTGGTTAAAAGCAAATAAAGAAGTTCATTGATTGCATTTAGCCCTTTGAAAATAAATTCCGTCAACTTCAGGGTGGTGGGGGTAGGTAGACTCCAATAGGGCAGAGGCATTTTAAGAAGAGAAACATGGTAACAACCAGGAAGTAGCTGAAGCACCATTCTTCAGAATTGGTTGTTTATACTTTAAAGGCATCCCCAGATCTCTACCGTAGGCTGTGTGTGATTTTACCGCAAGCGTGCCTTTAGTCTGTGTGTGTGTGTGTGTGTGAGAGTGTGTGTAGAGAGAGTATTATAAAACTAACTTCAGTTGGTATTAAAATCTAGACACAGTTAAATTCTTTTTTTTAAAAGATTTTATTTATTTATATGACAGAGAGAGAGTGAGAGAGGGAACACAAGCAGGGGAGTGGGAGAGGGAGAAGCAGGCTTCCCGCTGAGCGGGGAGCCCAATCCGGGCGATCCCAGGACCCTGGGATCATGACCTGAGCCGAAGGCAGATGCTTAAAAACTGAGCCACCCAGGCGTCCCCTAGACACAGTTAGTTAAATTCTAAAAATGATATGTTCCTGGCATTCTAAACTGTTCCAATCATTTGAATCCATAGGTAGAACAACAACAACAAAAAAGACATATTACCTCCCTTCAAGACAAAGTCAGTCCATTTCTTGTCTAGGTTAAATAACTAGATAAATAAGATTATACCTTGCTTTTAGAAATATCTTATTTTTTAATTATAAAATTAATATACTTTCAGTGAAGATTCAGAAAAGTCATAAAAACAAATACAATAAAGAAAATTTATAATCCTATCACCTAGAGCCATCCTCTATTAGGTTTTGGTCTTTGCAGACTTTACAAAATCTATGAATACACTCACAAGTGTACTTTTAATTTTAGAGAAAATCATCTCATGATGATATATACACATACTCTTTAGTAACCTGCCTTTTTTTTTCTTTTACATTTCAGTGTCTCATAAACACATTTCCCCATAGTGATGATGTATTGCATCATCACTTAAAAGGGCTCTACAGTATCCTATAGAAGGGATATACTCTGGTTCAATAGTCCTCCATTAAAGGGTATTTGATTGTGTTTTTTCCCTCTATAATAAACAACATTATGATAAAAGGCATTTTTCATACATATGTGTGTAATTATCTCATTAGGAGGTGACATTTTCCTTAGGGTAAATTCCTAGAAGTGGAATTTGTGGGTCAAAGGGCGTCAGTTAAAGGCTTCAGAATCACATGAGATTTCCCATCAGATATTTGGTATCAGTTCAGATATATGATATTAATTTTTGCCCCAAGGAAAAGCAAATGCATGACTATAACTGATTTCCCCATAGCCTGGCCAACTCTAAGCATTGTTTTTGGAAATACTCTCCATCTCCTAAGAAAAAGTTCTCATGGACATTGTCATAAGCATTTCTTTGAAACAAACTTTCCTGAATGCACTGGCCATTGCAGCTTCTCTTTTGGCCTTTGCCCCTTTTTCTATATCACATTTACCTTCTCTCTCATCTGCCACTGATTGCATACTTACTATGTACCAGACACTGGGCAAAATCGTTTACTATCTATTCTAAAACTTAGCGGAGCACCAGGGGTAAGTAGGCAGTGTTATTACACACAGATTAATAGATGACAAACAAGGTTATGCAATTCATTCAAGCTCCGGTGGTTGGTAAGTGGTGGACAGATGGTGCTAAACCAGGTCTGTCTGCTTTGGAGGCTCTGCTCTTATCTGCTCCCCCAACCCCCTCTACACAAACTTGCGGCATAATTTTGTAGCCAGCTCTCTTCCTCTCTGGCTTTTGGCTCAGGTACCATGCTTACGAATGCCTTTCTTTTCTGTGAAACAGAAGAGAACAGCATCTGTTGGGAGTTAAAGGGAAGGTGATGAAGAGGGAGCTTGGAGGCCTGTGGATGTTGGAAATGGCCACTGCGGATGGCCTCTTGGTGAGGCTGGTCCTCCCAGTTGCTGGTCCCTGCCAGTCCTGGCCTCATGAGGTCCATTTTCATTTGCCACTTGTGAATGCTCCAGCTCCACGGAATCTCTCCTGGCTTCTTTTATTAGCATTTATTTAGATACTCAGGTATCTCTCATCGTTTAAAAAAATACCCCTTTCCATGCCAAGGTTCCTTCCAAGGTTTCTTTCCACTCCAAGTTTCCTTCCAACCTTAGCTCTGTCTTCCTCCTTACCTTTGGAGTGAAACCTCTAGAAGTTTGAACATCTTTTTGGACTTCCTCTCTTCCTGTTTACGTCTCAACCCACTCCTCTCAACCTACTCCTTTTCCCACATCTCAATGCACTCAACCCACTTCTTTATTTGTCTGAAAATGTTCTTGATAATTTCTTTAGTGACCACCAGATCCAAAACCCATTCATCAGCCCTTACCTTCCACAGTTAACTACTTTCTTATTTCTGAATATCTCTCAGGGTACCTGGGTGGCACAGTCATTTGAGCATCCAACTTTTGAATTTGGCTCAGGTTATGATGGTGGAGTCACGAGATTGAGGCCAGAGACTCAGTGCAGAGTCTGCTTAACACTCTCCCTCTTCTTCTTCTCCTCCCCACATTTGTGCTCTGTCTCTCTCTCTAAATAAATAAATCTTAAGAAAAAAAAAGCAGAAACAAACAAACAAACAAAAAAAAAACACCTCTCCTTCCTTGGATTCCGTGAATACCTTCTCTTCTGGTTTGGTGGTCTCTCTCTTGTATGCTCTCTTCCTTGTTTTTATTGCCTGGGTGCTTATAGACACTGGCAATGAACAAATTAGCAATGTTTTGTCAAATTACAAAGCTACATTTCCAGCCCAGATCAGCCTCTGAATTTCAGGATAGCATATGCAACAGGATACCAGCTATCCCTACTCAAATATTTTTCATATACCCTCATCTCAACATATTTACTTATTTGTTTATTTGTTTTTTAAAGATTTTATTTATTTATTTGACAGAGAGAGACACAGTGAGAGAAGGAACATAAGCAGGGGAGTGGCAGAGGGAGAAGCAGGCTTCCCGCTGAGCATGGAGCCCAATGCAGGGCTCAATCCTTGGACCCTGGGATCATGACCTCACCTGAAGGCAGATGCTTAACGACTCAGCCACCCTGGTGCCCCAATCTCAACATATTTAGAACAGAAGTCATTTTCACCTTCAAATCTGTTCCTCTTCTATTTTATCTCTTGTCACATCCACCTAATTTTCCAGGGTGGAAATCTTGGATCATTTTTTACTCCTTTTACCTACTCCTAATCCTTTTAAATTTAAAATTATATGTGCTTCTTTCCAAATCCACTGCCTCTGATTTTATCTCAGCCTCTACCATGTCCTGCTGCATTAAGACACTCTGTTAACTGTTCTCTGTGCATTCAGCCTTTCCTCTTTTTTTTGTTTACTGTTTTTGTTTTTGTTTTTTTTTCCTCAGAGAGAAAGCACACAAGGGGGCTGGAGGAGACAGGCAGAGCAGGCAGAGGGAGAGGCAGTCTCCCTGCTGAGCAAGGAGCCTGACTCAGGCATCTATCCCAGGAGCCTGGGATCATGACCTGAACTGAAGGCAGCTGCTTAATCGCTTAATCGACTGAGCCACCCAGGCGTCCCCAGTCTTTCCTCTTAAACCATTTTAACATGACAGCAAGAGTTAATGTTCTAAAATGAAAGTCTGGTCACGGCCCATTCTTCCCATGAAAAAGTCTAAGCCACTTCATGAAACAGCAGTGGTACCTCCAGAAATTCTCTACAGATAAGAAATGCTTTTGCAGTTCTAGGAGGGGGTTACAGTGATAACGTGCTCAGAATCAGAAGTTAGTGAACTCATCTTAGAATTGCTTTTGCATACCACTTTGCAACACTTTGAGAAAATGTCAACTTTCCATATCAAAGACTGAGAAGATGGCTAATAATATATTGAGGAAAAGGTTCCCCTTCTTCTACACCACTCTTTGTATCTGTCCCTGACCCTACAGGATCTGGCACCTCCTTACAATTTGTTTAACTTTTGCCCACCCCTGTCTCTGGTCAATTATTAATCTCCCTTTAAGCCAATCAGTGAATGTCCGGTATGTGCTAAAATGTATGCTAGACATTGAGTACAGGGCAATGATCAGAACATAGTTTTGGACTTCATGGAGCTTCAGTTTAGCAGAGGAGATAGCCATTAAATTATTTATTTTAGTATTAATAACGTAATTACTTGTAACAAGTGACTTTTGGAGCATGGTGAGATCTAGTCCAGGGTTTCTCAGCCTTGGCACTATTTTGGGTCAAATAATTCTTTTCTTTTTTGTGGGGGCCAGTCCTGTGCCTTGCAGAATTGTTAACGGCATCTGGACACTACTCACTAGATGCCTGTAGCACCTCCCACTCAGTTATGATAGCCAAAAATGTCTCTAGATGTTGCCAGATACCCCTGGGGAGTGGGGGAGGGTAAAAATCATTCCCAGTTGACAATCTCTGTTCCAGACCAAGGTTACCATTAATTAATCCCCCTCTGTCCCTTCACCCCACCCCTCACCTTCCCTCTGCTTACACTCCTGCTCTCTCTCTCCCAAATAAATAAAATCTTAAAAAAAAAAAGTTCAGACTTTTATTTGGCACCAAAAAAGCTGATCAAAATATACTTGCTGAATTGATGATTCAATTGATGAATTGATGATTGAATGAACTGAATGAATGAGGTTTTTTTAGCTAGGCCAAACGGGACTAACGTGGTCAGCCAGGATTGAATGACAACAATTCTACTAATTTGTTATGACCATTTTGATCAGACACCAAATGTCAACACATAAAAATTACCTCTCATGTGGAGAAAGGGGAACCCTCTTACACTGTTGGTGGGAATGCAAGTTGGTGCAGCCACTTTGGAGAACAGTGTGGAGATTCCTTAAGAAATTAAAAATAGAGCTTCCCTATGACCCTGCAATTGCATTACTGGGTATTTACCCCAAAGATACAGATGTGGTGAAAAGAAGGGCCATCTGTACCCCAATGTTCATAGCAGCAATGGCCACGGTCGCCAAACTGTGGAAAGAACCGAGATGCCCTTCAACGGACGAATGGATGAGGAAGATGTGGTCCATATACACTATGGAGTATTATGCCTCCATCAGAAAGGATGAATACCCGACTTTTGTAGCAACATGGACGGGGCTGGAAGAGATTATGCTGAGTGAAATAAGTCAAGCAGAGAGAGTCAATTATCATATGGTTTCACTTATTTGCGGAGCATAACAAATAACAGGGAGGACATGGGGAGATGGAGAGGAGAAGGGAGTTGAGGGAAATTGGAAGAGGAGATGAATCATGAGAGACTATGGATTCTGAAAAACAATCTGAGGGTTTTGAAGGGGCGGGGTGGGTAGGAGGTTGGGGGAGCCAGGTGGTGGGTATTATGGAGGGCACGTATTGCATGGAGCACTGGGTGTGGTGCATAAACAATGAATTCTGTTACGCTGAAAAAAAATTAATAAAAAAAGGAAAAAAAATCACCTCTCAAGTACTATGAAGAGTGCTCAGCAGATATTTCTGACTCTCCCTGAGACATTGCTAACTATTGCTCTTTTTCCTTGCTCAATTTCCAACTTCCGTGTATCCTTATTTCTCACTAGTGTAAAGATGGGAAATAGTATACAAATTAGAAACTGGCTGATGTTGTCTAGTTTACAGGCTATTTGGTGATTTAGGAAAATATATATATATATATATGTATATACATATATATATTTTTTGGTGACTATCTCCAAATACTTTCACGTAAAAGAACTGAGACAAGCTTGGTAACACTGTGGGAACTGGACCTTCCAACAATACCCCAGCCCAGCAGAGCTGTGGAGAAAAAACTTCCCACCTAGAGCCATGGAGTTAATGCTGCTATCCCAGCAGGTCTAGAAGGCAAGACATCAAGCCAAAAAGTATTATTCTCAAGACATTTACTTAGATAGGTTTTGGACTTGATTGGGACCTGTCATTATTCTTCTTTCTGAATATTCCCTTTTGTAAGGAAATGTCTATCCAATGCCTGACCTATCATTGTATTTTTGAAGCACAAAACCTGTCTGGTTTCACAGGTTCCCAGCAGGAGAGGAAGTTTGTTTCAGGATGAATTGTATCTTGAATCTCCCCCATATTTTATTTAGGTGATATTTGGATGAGACTTTGGGCTTTAGACTTCAGAGTTGATGCTTGAACAAGTTACCGGTCTTTGGGCTGCTGGGATGGAATGAATTTATTTTGCATATGGGAAGGATATGAATTTTGGGGGGGGACAGGAACAGAATGCTATGGACTGGAATGTGTGCCCCCAAATTCATATGTTGAAGCCCTAGCCCCCAATGTGATGGTATTTGGAGAAGTGATTCATTTTAGATGAGATCATGAGAGTGGGATACAATAGGACGGGTGGCTCTGTAAGAAAAGAATCCTCTCTCTTCCTATCTCCATCTCACTCTCTCCCTGTCTGTGTACCAAGGAAAGGCCACGTGAGCACACAGTTAGAAGGCAGCCATCTTTAAGTCAGGATGACATCTCTCACCTGAACCAAAACATGCTTGGCACTTGATTTTGGACTTCCAGCCTCCATAACTGTGAGAAAATATGTCTGTTTTTTAAGTCTTTGGTATTTTGTAATGACAACCCGAGCTGACTAAGACAGGTCCACACCAGGGACGCTGGTTTCTTCTCAAAAGTTTGTTATGATTCCTAGTGATGCTTTCTAATGTTTTTACATTGATGCCTTCATGTTTTTACCTCCAAGTACCCAATGGACTTTTGAAAATTCAGTAGTGTCTTCTATGCAAGCCAGCTCCCTGTGTTCACGACCCTGATCCTGTCAGTGACACTGCTATTCACTCAGGTATCAGAGCTTGAATATGTGGTTATGTTTGTCTTATCTCTCAGAAGCCCCCACAGTGAATTTTCTTCCATCAAATGTTCTGTAGTCTTTTTGTACTGATAGGCATGGAAGTCGAGGTATATTATCGTATTTCATCAATTCTAAGGAGCACCACCATTTCATATATCACTAAGGAAGTAAAAAACACTGAGAATTAAGCATTAATAATTAAGCATTGCATTAATAATGCAATATTAATTGTAAAATGCATCCCAATTACAAAGATGTTGAAATATGAGAAATTTGCTTCATGGAATCAGTAAAATGATGCAAGTAGAGAGATCAAGGACACTACACTACACTGTATAGAGCATAATACCTATATCAATCAGATCCCAGCGGGAAACTGATGATCCACCAAATTAGGATAATGTGAAGAGGGTTTATTTATGAAGCAGTTAATTATGAAGATGTGGGTGGGTCACAGCAACAGCACAGCTACTTCCACTCCTGGGGCCATATTGATGAGAGAAGCAAAGAGTTAGCAGGATTGGGAAGGAGAGTGAGTCATGTGGGTTAGGTTGTACTGAGAGAAGTTTCTTCTGTGGACAGACACAGCAGAGGTAAATTGCCCTTGCAAGGAGGGAGCCTGGAGGTAACAGTTCCTATGTAACTTGCCTCCCTCTAATCTTCTGCTAGAGCCTCCCATTGGCTGAAGCCTTTAGAAAGCCAGATGAGAGGGCAAGAGAACTTGGGTGATGTCATCCATACATTTAAGTCTGCCTTAGAAAAGGTAAGGGTGGAGGAGGATAAAAAATAGATATGTAGATGCAAAAGGAGATACCTTATAAAATCCCATGTGTATAGTGAAAAGAAAACATATGTGTTTATATACAAACATACTTACATTTTTGCTCTGGAGGAAAACAAAACTGCTAACAATGGACTGTATGGTATGGGAACATGGAATTTGGGGGACAAGGACTGGAGACTTTTATTCTTCACATAGATGTTTCTGGGCTGTGTGAGATTTTTATAATAAATACTTATTTTTTTTAAGATTTTATTTACTCGAGAGAGAGAGAGAGCATGGAGGGGGGCAAAGGGAGAGAGAGAAGCTGACTCCCTGCTGAGCAGGGAGCCTGCTTCCTCTTCTCTCTCTGCCTGCCTCTCTGCCTACTTGTGATCTCTATCTGTCAAATAAATAAATAAAATCTTAAAAAAAAAAAACCTAATGAAAAATAGCCCTGTAGTTAAACCTTTCTCTCCATTTCTATTGCCATAATCCTAGTCTAGAGGGTAATACCCTTATACCAGTTATAAGTATTGTCTCCATCATACAGTTTACTCTTTTTTTTTCTTTTTTTGATTATGGTTGGCACACGGTGTTATATTGGCTTCAGGTGTATAACATAGTAATCAGCTTCTCTATACATTATGCTGGGCTCACAAGTGTAGTCCCCACCTGTCACCACACAACATTATGACAATACCATTGACTGTATTCCTATGCTGTGCCTTTAATTCCTGTGACTTATTTATTCTGTAACTGGAAGCTTCTATCCCCCTTTTACCTGCACCCATTTTGCCCATCCCCTCATCCTCCTCCCTTCTGGCATCCATCAGTTCTCTGTATTTATAGGTCTGATTCTCCCTTTTTTTTGTTCCTTTTGTTTTTTAGATTCCATATGTAAGTGAAATCATATCATATTTGTCTTTCTCTGTTCGACTTACCTCACTTAGCTTAATAATACCATGTAGGTCCATCCATGTTGTTGCAAATACCAAGAGCTCATCTTTTTTGTGATGGAGTAATATTCCATTGTGTGTGTGTGTACACAAATCTTTATCCATTTATCTATTGATGGACTTTTGGGTTGCTTCGATATCTTGGCTATTGTAAATAATGCTTCAGTAAACATAGGAGTTCATATATCTTCTCGAATTTGTGTTTTCATTTTCTTTGCATAAATACATATAATTTATTTTCTTTAATCTTGAGTATGACTGCCAGAATTGTGTTTCCTCACTCACTCATTAATTAGAATGTTATTATTGAGCAGCTAGTATATGCTGGGTTTTATTGCAGAAACAGAGGCTCCTCTGGTAAAGTAAAGGGAGACACATTCTCTGCCTCATACAGTCCAGTTCGAAAGATGGATGCTCATTTTTTCAAATCACATCAACAAATGTACAATTTCAACCTTGATGATGACAAGGGAAACATTTGACAGGGAGTGATAATCAAGCAAAATCTGGAGGATGAGTAGGATTTACTCAGGAAATTTGAGGAAAGAATATTTTTCCAAGTAGAGGGAATAGCATATACAATGCTCTGTGGTATAAGTACTATTGGCATATTGAAAAAAAAAAAGCAAACAAGCTGTGTGGCTTTAAGCATTGACTTGACAAGGAACTTGCTGAGAGTTCTGTGGTTGATGTCATGAAGGGCCAGTCCATGTAGGCTTTTATAGTCAATTCTAAGGATTTTTCTATTTATCTCAAAATCAATGAAAATCCTTTGAAATATTTTTCTTAAACCCAACTTTTATTATATTTGTGGTTCAGCATAGTCTCCCTCAATCTTACTAGATAACATCTATAGTTACACTTTCCAATTATCTATAATCTGGCTTTACGGACATATGGAAATAGATGGCTCACTGGTCTCCCATAAGCCTTTGTCTTCATTCGGTACCTATTGAGAAGTCACTATGTGGCATGCACTGTTCTAGGCACTTAAGATAAATCAGTGAGCAAAATAAAGGTCTCTGACCAGGTGGTGGGTATTATGGAGGGCACGGATTGTATGGAGCACTGGGTGTGGTGCAAAAACTATGAATTCTGTTACGCTGAAAAGAAATAAAAAAAAAAATAAAGGTCTCCCTTCTCAAAAGAAAAAAAGATCTCTGCTCTCATGGAACTTGCATTGTAACCACACTTGAGTCAGTTTGATGTGCATACTAAAAATGCTACAATTACCTATGCAATTTGAGAATGTGAAGGTCCCAAAAATGACCTTATAGGATTCTAGTCCTATTAGACAGGAATTTTGTTGTCGATAACTAAGTTCTGCTTTAGCTGGCTTATGAAAAGGGAGAAGGATTAATTATAAGAAAAGTGGGGCATCTTCTAGAACCAAGAATGGTCTTTCTCTTTCTCTTGTCTTTGAAATATTGCTTGTCTGCTTGATTCCTTGTGCACAGCTCTTAAGGTTTACAGCTCCTTTATCAAATTCATGAGGGCAGGGGCAGTTCTCATTTTTGGTTCAGGTACCCAAACCTGGAACCAAAAATTGTGGTAAAAGCAGATGGGCTGATACTGTGGAAAGAGTTTCTCTCTCTGTAACCTTGCATACTGGAGAGGGCAGCGAGGGGCAGGAAGAAGGGGAAATCTTTGGAAAACAAGAATTGGGAAATGGTTTAGCAGGTACATATGCATCTCCTATACTAACATGCCCACTTCTTTAGATGTGGTCTAGAGAGGGACAGGAATTCACTAAGATGACAGAGTAGAGCTGAGTGTTTTCTTTTCAGTCCTCCTCATTTTGTTCCTATTCTGCAATTCCTTTTATAATCTTCACTATTACTTTAGAGGTCTGTCCCTTCAGCATTTTAGGATCTCTTTTACCTTCTCTGAAGTTTTGCAAGCCTTAAATTTTGCATTGTACAATTTTGCACACTTCAAGCCATGTTACATAGATTTGTTTTCCACATCTTTTGTTGACCATTCACTTTGGTTACATTTAGTATCAC
>PISX010026071.1:0-25117 GCA_004024625.1 Mellivora capensis | reverse complement strand
AATCTCAAGCGGACTCTGCACACATTGTGGAGCCCAACATGGGGCTCGATCTCATGACCATGAGATCATGACCTGAGCCCAAATCAAGAGACACTCAACTGACTGAGCCACCCAGGCGCCCCCATAAGGATTTTTTAAATAGAAAAAAGCAGGATGCAAAATTGTATATACCATGGGCTATCAACTAAATGTTAGAATATATTTTTAAAAATAAGCTTAGAAAAAGACAGAAGGAAAATATACCAAAACGTAAGCAGTGGTGATGTTGGAGTGATAGAATATGAGTGAAGTTTATTTTCTTCTCTAGTTTCTGAACAGTTCACCATTTTTTGTGTTATGTTTAAAAATAATTCAAACTTATAAGAACAATAGGACAGGCACATACATACCCCCTACCAGATTAGATGTTAATATTTTGCCAAGCTGGCTTTAGATACCTTATTTTTAAGAATTCTTTTCGAGGGCGCCTGGGTGGCTCCGTGGGTTAAGCCTCTCCTTCGGCTCGGGTCATGATCTCAGGGTCCTGGGATCGATCCCTACATCGGGCTCTCTGCTTGGCGGGGAGTCTGCTTCCTCCTCTCTCTCTCTGCCTGCCTCTCTGCCTACTTGTGGTCTCTCTCTGTCAAATAAATAAATAAAATCTTTAAAAAAAAGAATTCTTTTTGAGAATTAAATGCTATATATGTATGTATGTGTATGTATAGCTATAGATAAATAAATGCTATAATTATATATAAAAATATATAAATGTTTAAATGTATACATAAATATATATAAGCCCTACATATGTGTAGGTATAGCTACACTTGATCTTAGCCAAAAGGCCGAGAAGCGATTAGGTATAGCTATAGATAGATAGATAGATAGAGCTCTCCCCCACTTCATCTTCCCTCTTCCTCCCTCCTCAGACAGGTACATCATTTCCATGCATGTTTCTTATAATATTGTACTATTTATGTACATATTCATGATGACATAAAATTTTTTGTGGGTGTTTTAAAATTTCACCTAAATCTTAAATACATTGAATGGATCCTTTGGAATTTTTTTATTCAACATATTTTTAAAATTAATCAGTCATGGGGTGCTTGGGTGTCTCAGTCAGTTCAGTGACCCACCCTTGATTTTGGCTCAGGTCAAGATCTCAGGTTCCTGAGATCAGCCCCTGTCGTCAGGCTCCTCACTCAGGAGTGTATCTTCTCTTCCTCTCCCTCTGCCCCTCTCCCTCACTTGCACAATCTGTCTCTCCATCTCTCAAACAAATAAAATCTTAAAAAAATAATAAAAATTGGGACACCTGGGTGACTCAGTCAGTTAAGCATCTGCCTTTAGCTCAGGTCATGATCCCAGGTTCTGGGATCGAGCCCTGAGTTGGGCTCCTTGCTCGATGGGGAGCCTGCTTCTCCCTCTGCCTGCTCCTCCCCCTGCTTGTGCGCTCTCTCGCTCTCTCTCTCTCTCTCTGACAAATACATAAAATCTTTAAAAAATTAAAAAAAATTAATCAGTGATCTGCATGTAGAATGTTCATTTTAATTATCTTTGGTATTTTTTTGTACGAATTAGCCACTATTTCTCTATTCATTCCCTGACCGATGGCTGATTTAGACTTTTTCCAAACAACGCTGCAATGAGCATGCGTGCATTGTATCCCTAGTACACACAGGCGAGAGGTACCTAGGAGTGGAGCTGTCATTGTGTGGCGTGTTTTCAGTTTTACGAGATATCGTTGACCTGCTTTCCAAAGTTATAAGTGTACCAAGTTGCACTCTCCCAAGCAGTGAATGAGAACTCTTGTCTCCTTACTGTCCTTACTAATGTCCTTACTGATATATGCTATTATTTGCATTTTAAGTATTTTGCCAATTTGTCAGATGGTTCCCATCTTGTAAGGCCATCTTTTCAGAAGCATAGTGATCATTTAGGTTTCTTTATAGTGATTTGCCTGATTCTATTCTTGGCCCACTTTTTGCTTTGATATTTTGGTGTTTTTGTTTGTTTGTTTGTTTTGAGAGAGAGAGTGTGTGTGCAGGCATGGAGGGGGAGGGGTAAGGGGAGGGGGAGAATCTTAAACAGGGTTCTCATGGAGAACAGATCCTAACTCGTGATGTGATCAGTCATGACCTGAGCCCAAATCAGGAGTCAGTTGCTTAAACAACTGTGCCAACCAGGTGTCCCTGTTTGGTTTTTTAAACTGATTTGTAGGTATTCTTTATATATTCATAATACTAATTCTTTGATGCTTGTGTTACCTTTTCAGAGGCTTATATTACTTTTAGAATCACCAAAATTATTTTTTAAAGCAGATTCAAAAATTTTTTTCTCCAGGGACGCCTGGGTGTCTCAGTTGGTTAAGCGGCTGCCTTCGATTCATGTCATGATTGCAGCGTACTGGGATCGAGTCCCACATCGGGCTCCTTGCTCGGCAGGGAGCCTGCTTCTCCCTCTGCCTTTGCCTGCCGCTCTGTCTGCCTGTGCTCACTCTCTCACTCTCTCTCTCTCTCTCTCTGACAAATAAATAAATAAAATCTTAAAAAAAAATTTTTTTTCTCCAAACCTTAATTTTACAGATATGTTCTATTTCTTCCAGCTGCTGAAATGAGGCACAATGACAAAATCACATGCATATTAGAAGGCCGGGAAAGGAGGGATAAGAAAAGCCTCTGTAAAGCCATCAATGAGTTCCAGCAGCGCTTCCAGAGGCCAGAAATGCGCCGTGAATTTGATCTATCAGACCCCCTAACCCTTAGGAAAGACCTTCCAGCTAGGCAGTCAGATAATGATATCCGGAATACGGTATCAGGAATGCAGAGATTCATGGGAGAGGATTTAAACTTCCGCGAGAGGAAGAAATTCCAAGAGGAACAAAACCGAGAATGGTCCTTGCAGCAGCAGGGGGAGTGGGAGAATGCCCGCGCCCAGCGCAGAAGTGCAGGTAATGCAACGAGGAGGACAAATTGCTCTCAAAACTTTCTTCAGCAGCCCAGCCCCCTGGTCTTTTCCCCAGCTTCGTTTTATCTCTTAAGTCCTACCAATGTGCCGTGTTGGCCAGTGTCAGCCAGCGTTCTAGGACTTAAATGTGTTCGGTCATGTGTCAGTCATGTAGGAAAGTGGCTCTGAGCTTGGACCCCGATCCTGGGCTCCAGCTGGGTGCTGGGGTGCCCAGTAACTCGGAGTGCCATGCACCTTACCCTCGGTGTGCTTATAGTCTGCTGGGAAGACACTGATGCAGCTGGAGCTAATAAGGACTGCGCTAGACGTCCCTACAGGGTCTGAGGGGTGCAGCCAAGGGCGCTGTTGTCGCATGCCCTCCCCAGGACCCTCCAGGCCCAGAGATCCTCTCTGGAAGAGCCTCCAAGGCCAGAAACAGCCTCTCTCCTGGAGGGCGCTGTAAGTCCAGGACATCCTGCCAGCACTCCAGTGGTTTCTGCTTTACCAGAGTATCTGCGTGTGGCTCCCAGCAGCTTCCGATCTCTGGCGACTTCTTGTGCCAGGAAGAGGCGGTAACCCAGAGGAGAGTGTCCCTGCTCTCGTGCACGTGCCAGCGAGGTGACAGGACAAAGAAGTGCTTTGGTGAAGACCGAGCAGGAGCTGTGACAGGGACAGCTGTGACAGCCTTTCCTGGCTGGTGGATTCCCTTCAGGCTTCCTGGGCAGCTCGCTCTCCTCCCAGCCGCACCCCCTTCTCTTCCCACTCTGCTCTCCGGGAGCGATGTCTCCCCAGATGGCCCACCCCACCACACTTCTGCCCTCGCCCTGTCCCGAACCATCACCAGGACCTCCATGCTGCCCCACACTAGCTGGGTTTTCAGACCTCTCCTTCATCTGCAGCCGGTGCCATCCTGGATCGCTTCCTCCTCCGGGGAATACTCCCTTCCGACTGGCTTCCAGGACACACCCTCTGCCCCATGCTCCTCTCCAGGCCCTTCACTTGTTTCTCCTCTCCTTCCAAACCTCCTATGCTGTTGCTCACCGGGACCCTCTGCACCTCTCCTCTCCCAACCACACTCATCTCCTTGGTGACTGTAGCTCGTCCTATGGGTTTAAATGCCACCATAGGCCACCATTCCCCAAATTTACATCTCTAGCCTGGACTCTTTCCGGAATCCAGACACACACATCCAGTCACCTCCCAGCATCTGCTCTCGGGGGTCTGGTAAACTTATCGGTGTCAATACAAGCCACGTTGACCTTCCCCCCAAAGCTGACCTTCCCCCCAAAGCTGACCTTCCCCCCAAAGTTGACCTTCCCCCCAAAGCTGACCTTCCCCGCAAAGCTGACCTTCCACCTCTGTCGATGGGAACTTCACGGTTCTAGCTGGTCAGGCCCCAACCCCAAGGCATCTTGATTCCTTCCTTTCTCTCAAATGTCACACCCACTCCAGCAGCAAATCATCTCATATGGCAACTACCTCCCTCCACCCCCACGATGACCATTCTGGACCAAGCTATCAACATCAGTAGGCTCTAAGAGGTCTCCCTGCTTCTACCCTTGTCCCTCTGTAATATATCCTCAATCCAGCGAACAGAATGGTTCTGCTAAAAATTAAGCTACATTTTCCTATATACCTGCATATTCTGCCCCGTATCCTTCTTCAGGTCTTTGCCGAAATGTCATCTTATCAGAGAAGTCTCCCTGACCCCCATTTTAAGTGTCAGCCCTCTACCTTCCCCCATTGCCGTACTCTTGTATCCACGTCTCCACAGCACTCATTACTGAACATACTATGTGGTTACATATTTGTCGTCCCTCCCCAGGATCTTAGCCCCAACTCAGCGAAGGCAGGAGATTTTGTCTGTTTAATTCACTGCTCTCTCTTTAGTTCTTGGCACATAGATACCTATTGAAACATGCATTTATAGGCCTTTAAAAAAAATCTCACCCACTTCCCAGGTGCCCCACTTTTCCATCTCTGACTGAGAGCTTTTGTCTCAGCCTTGGCCTTGCTCCTTGAACTGACCCCTGGACATCGCCCCAAGCACCTCAGAACATTCTGGAAAGTAACCCTAATTTCTCTCTGGCTCTGTTCCTCCTCTACTCTTCTCCCCTCAGTGAATGACACCTCTGTCCTCGTCAAGCCACAAACCTGGGAGTCCTCCTCGAAGCACCCCTGTCTCCAGGCCGCCCTCAGCTTCTACCCCGTGTGTGAATCTGGAATTGTCCATTTCTCCCATCCCTGCTGTCACCATGGTGACCCAAGCCACCACCTTTTTTCACCTGGAGGGACCACGCCAAGGGCTTTCTAATTGTCCTTCGTTTTCTTTCTTGTCCTTTCCAGTCGATTCTTGACATAGTAGTCAGAGTGCTACTTTCTAAACAATGTCAAGTTGGACAGAGTCACCGCCACTCCCTGCATCCCAGCTTAAAACCCTCTAGTGGCTTCCCATTGCATACGGAACAAAATGCAAAATCCTCTGTAGCCTACAAGGCCCTGCATGCTGGGCTCCTGCTCAGCATCCCCCCAACCCCACCCCGTGTCACCTTACGGCCCCTACCTCACTCGCTCCATTCCGGCCACTTGGCATCCTTTCCCTTCTGGATCCTGGCAAATCCCATCAGATTCTTTGTACCTGCTCTCCGCTCTTTTCCTCGTTTGCACTAATGCAGTGTGCTTTCATAGGTATATTTCGGGGTTCACTTGTTTATGACCTTGCTCGTCTCCTGACAGTAAGTTCCAAGAAGGCAGGAAGAGCCCTGGACGTCTCACCCACCACTGTGCACTATGTGTCCGGCAAAGCGCACAGTCCGTATGTGCCTCCTGGGCCAACCAAGCACATAAACCCAGCACATGGGGCAGCCGAAGCTCCAAGCAAGCAGAGGCCACTAACTCGCCACTAGAGTTTGGTCTTTGTTTTTGGAGATAATGAGGACACCACGGGCCACCAACACCATGTGAAAAAACTTGTGATCAGCGACTTCTTAAAAAGATGTAACCAGCGTGCAGTGTAGGAGTTGTCCCGCCTCCCCAAAGAGGGCTGGAGGCTCAGAAAGGCCGGGTCATAGTTCAGGTTCACAGAGGTAGAAAGTGTCTGGGCAGGGATGGCAGCCTGCTCCTGTCTGACACTAAATCTTTAGTCCTACTGTGATTGCATGGCTGTCTCCCCCTCCTCTGACACCCCTCCTCTGGGGAGCCCCCTTGGGTGCTCCGGCAGAGCTCCCTTGCCCATTGGGAGGGTGATGGACCACAGCCGACATCAGGGATCCCCGGTAGGAACGCTAGCACCCCGTGCCTGCACCCAAGAGCTTTACCTGAATCCCCTGCTCTGTGCATAAGCGCAGGAGGAGAAGAGACACTCTGCACACCTGGGAAGGAGCCCGAGGTGCGCATCAAGGTTTGGCCACATTTTGCTTCCTTTGCAGAGGATCTCTGCTCGAAGACAAGGCTGCAGTTTGATGAAACAGCCAAGCATTTGCAGAATCTGGAAAGCGCCACCAGAAAGGCAGTTTGCGCTGCCGTGAAAGAATTCAACAAGAGCCAGGTACATCCCAGGCTCGGACTGGGGGCTGAGGACACGCCCAGAGCACCCTGGGGAGTTTCCCTCCGGGAGGTGAGGGTGGGCCTTTTGTGGTGTCAGCGTCAGGGGCAGGGCCTGGAGCCCAGCTGTGCGGGGACCCCTGAGGTGAGTGAAGCCAAGACAACGGGAGATGGTGGCCTAACCCGGGAGGCAGCTCCCTGCTTTGACAAATCAGTGCAAATACCTGCGGTTCTCACACACACAACCAACAGGTGGGGAGTCCCTCGGCCTAGACTACGGGCCCACCGGCATCCAGGCATCCGGGGTCTGAGGGCCCCCCTGCATCCGTGCCTGAGGAGTCTCCGCCCCCGCCTGTCCCATGTGCACTTTAGCAAACTCTTCTTCCATCAAGGGCTTGCAGGGAGATGTGCCCACCTGTACCTCAATCCCCACGGGGTCACTCAAGGCATCTTCCTTATTGTCTTCCTCTCTGCAGGCCACCGAGTCACTGGAAAGGAAAATCCGAGAGAAGAAACAGGAACAAGAAGACAACCTGGCTGAGATCTCCAACCTGCTGCGTGGAGACCTACTCTCGGAGAACCCACAGCAGGCAGCCAGCTCCTTTGGGCCCCACCGCGTGGTCCCCGACCGCTGGAAGGGCATGACCCAGGAGCAGCTGGAGCAGATCCGCCTGGTCCAGAAGCAGCAAGTCCAGGAGAAGCTGGTGCGTGCCCCCCTCCCCTTCTCACAGAGCCTGCAGACATAGCCCTGGGCCCCCTGCTGCCTTCCTTCAGCATCTAGTCGTAGCTGCTGCTCTACTTGTCCCTAGAAGAACCCTTTGAGGAGTTTATGTTCTGGGTGGGTGGGGGGAGACAACAGCCAAATAACCCCACACATGGGCGATGTGCTTGGGAAGTAAGGCTGGGCCAAGGGAATGGAGGATGCAAATATCTGGGGAGGGACCACCAGGCAGTGAGAGTCAAGGGCAAAGGCCTTGAGGCAGGACCAGCTTGACCTGTTCAGGGAAGAGTGAGGAGCCAGGTGGCTGGAGTGGAGTGAGGACAGGGGCAGGAGGAGGTCTGGGAGGTGGAAGGTCAAGGCCTCGGCAGTCCACAGGGAAGACTTGGCTTTTTCTGTGACTGTGATGGGAAGCTCTGGAGGGTTTTGAGCAGAGGAGTGACATGCTCTGACTTACACTTAGCAGGATCTCTCCTGCAGCAGTGTTGGGGAAGGACTGGATCGGGGTGGGGGGAGGAGAGAGAGCACTGGGGAGGATGTTGCAGTGGTCAAGGTGATGGTGCTGGCTGGGGCCCGGGCACTGGCAGCAAGGGTGCTGAGAAGTGGTTGGATTCTGGATTTATTCTGAAAGTCGAGCGAACAGGATTGGCTGAAGGGTTGGGTGTGGCATATGAGACCCAGAGGAGGAAGGATTACACAGAAGGCCTGAGCAGTGAGAAGGATGGAGTTGGCATTTACTGAGATAGGATGATGATAGGAGGAGCAGGGTGGCAGGTGGAGTCGAAGTCACAAGTGCAACTTTGGATATGTTATATGTGCAGTGATTAGATTATCTGTATCTGTTAGGATTTGTGCCTGATCGTGGCAGAAAATGTGAACAGCATCTTAAATAAAATAGAACTTATCTCTTGCATGTAGACCAAATCCTTAGGAAGATAGTCCAGGGCTGGTCTGGCAGCCCCATGGTCACTGACTAATGTTTTGCCATCCTTGGCAACCAACTCTTACTTCCTAGTACAAGATGGCTGCTTGAGCTCCAGCCATCACAATGCATATCCCATCTAGCAGGAAGAAGGAGCGAGGAAGAACACTCGAAGGACACTTCTCAAAATTTCACGGGACACTTCCACTCAAATTCCCTTAGATGACACTTAGTCACAGGGTTGTCCCAAATTGTAAAGAAGACCAGGAAAGGTGGGGTTTATTCTAGGCAATAAGGTGCTGGCAGTTGTTTTACTAAGGAAGGAAGAAAAATGGCTACGGGGAGGCAAGTACTACTGTCTGCCACAACCTCCAAGTAAAGCCAGCAGCTGGAGTTCAGAACAAGTCCCAGCTGGAGGCAAAGGCATAGAGATGTGGCCACACAGACAGCATTTAAAGCAGTGAACCCGGCTAAGGTCACGCAGGGAGTGAGTGAAGACAGCAAGAAGGGATCTAAGGAGTCATGGGACAGGCCACACCCCTACCATGGTTTATGAAGAGTGAAGGGGCTGGAGAAGGGGAAGTCAGAGAGGGAGGAGGGGCCCAGCAAGGGGAGCCCCTGGGTCAGACACTGCCACTAGGCTGCTGTGGCTGAATGCCATCCCCGGGTGCCAGTCCCTGGAGCCTCTGTCTGGAGCATCCTTGGAGGAGGGGTGTGGGTGACCGAGGGTCACAGGCAGGAAGGAAGCGGAGACCACAGGTGCAGACACTTTCAAAGTGTTTTGCCCTCAGGGGTGCAGGGAAAGGGGGTGGTAGCTGGTGGGGACACGGGGTCAAGAGAAAACTGTTTGGTTTTTCTGATTATAGAAATAACAACATACTGTCTTTCCATGAGGACGACGCAGTAGAGAGAGGGAAATTGATGCTAGCAGGAACTTGCTGGAACCTGTGTCCTGGGTGGCAGGAGCACAAGGCTGTGGGAGCACTAGTTGAGGCTTGGGGTGGGTGGGAGTCCAGGCCAACCTTCCTTGACTGTGGGGGCAGGGCAGCTTGTGGAGACCCTCTTTCCTGGGGAATAGGAAGGGAGGTCAGCAGTGGAGGGTGAAGGGGTCCAGTTGGGGATTTGAGGACAGAGAACCAAGTGCTAACGGTCCTTTAGGAAAGCCGGAAAGGAACGGCCTATGGTAAGAGGGCAGCATGGCCAGGCAGAGCCAGGGGCCCCAAGGAGGCTGGAGGTCATGAACTTGAAGTATCCCCAGTGAGTGCAGTCAGTGCTGTTCCTGGCCACGGCCAGCTGTAAGGGGACCAAGCTCAGGGCCTGCCTGCCAAGTCTAAGTGAGAGTTTCAAGGGCACTGAGGGTGTCTGCCAGGGGGTGTTAGCCATGGACCCTGGGCTGAGCAAGGAAGGACATGAGGACACAAAGAGCGCCAGGACAATGGAAAGTGTATGGTCCATGGGTGGGAGGGCCTGGCGTGGGGTGAGGGGCGAAATGACTGTTGCAATCAGGGAACTGGAGAGAGGGCAGGAGAGGCAGATCAGAGTGGTGGGGATCAGGACACTTGGAGGTGGGGACATAGGGAGGCTTGGTAATTGGTAATTCTTGGTAATGACAGGGGGGTGGCAGAAGTCCTCATAGTGGGGTCTCTGGACCAGCAGCATCAGCATGGCCTGGGAACCTGGGAGAAATGCAGATTCTCAGGCCCCACCCCAGACCTCCTGGAGCGGGGGCCAAAGTCTGTGGCTGAGAAAGCCCCTCCAGGGGTTCTGATGCCCGTTGAAGTCCGAGGGTCCATGGTAGGCTGTGCCCAGGGTGACAACAAATAGGTCAGCACCTGGTCTTTAGGAGGGGGAATGGCTGAGAAGCCAGGGAAAGGCAAGTTCTTGGGCCTGCAGGATGGGCAGGGCACCAGATGAGCACCTGTGGTGGGGTGACAGGTGCCATGTCAGGTGAGTACAGAGGGAGGGACAGCAACCTGGCTCAGGGAATGAGGAGCAGTTGGGACAGCTCCCCTGCCTGCTCTCCTCCAGGCCCAGAAGGTCAAGTGCGTGGGAGAGGCAGCGGGGACATGGGAGCGGGAGTGGGGGCACCTAGGCTGAGGCAGGGAAGCAGCCCAACGTGGAAAGAGCCCCGAGGTTGGCATCAGATGCGGGAGTGTCGATCCCCCTTGCAAGGCCTTGCTCTGTCCTTCACTCCTGTGATTCCACCCAGCTGTCTGGCAGGGAAGGTCGACTATCTGTCCCGAGAGCAGCATTTTTATCTGATTTTCAATTTTGTAGGAAATTAAGACAGAGAAACACAAAGGGGAAAAACGCCTACAATAGGTCTCACCACTCATGAATACTCCCCTGCCCTCACCCTTGTAGCCCCCCCACCCCCGGGCCTCTTCCCCGCCCCTCGCCCCCTCTTCCATGGAGGGAGCCGGTTTGGAAAACTGAGATCATGCACAGGGTGGTTAGGTTGCCTGTCTCCGAGTCCGAGGCAAGTACGTCCCCGTGGCATCCTGTGTTCTTCATGAAAGCATCTTGTGTTGTGCCTCAGGGCAACTGCGGGCAGCCTCATTTTACAGGAAAGGAAATGGAGATAAAATGACTCGTTCCCGTAGGTGACAAGACCAGGCGTCAACCTCGGCTCAGTCCCTGGGTGGGGGACCAGGGCCTCTGCCAGCCTATCTGTGCCTGGTGGCCTGCGGACCCGGGACTGTGGGGCCACTGGACACTCCAGCCCTGTTCACTGGGTGGCTGGGAGCCCTGCCCTAAAACCTGTGGACAGAAGGACATGTGTTCGTCCCCAGACCCTGCCCCCACCCACTTTTGCTTCTTTTCGCTCAGGACGGCTGATAAAACTACTTAGGTTTTGGGGAGTGACCCCTTCCCTCTGCATTAATCCGGTTTCCCCTCCTAAGGCTCAGTGGTTTTTGTAGGGGATCTGGAAGGCCGTGGGGAATGTACTGAGATGCAGAAATTCACCTCCAAGATCATGAAACCATTGTCGGGTAGGGCCATCCCTTCAGTGTGTTCTAGAAGCGACCAGGTGATCCCAGTGCTCGAAAGCACGTCCCACTAGTAGTGTCCCGGGTGGGAGGTCCTGCGTTCAGAGCCCTGACCTGGCAGCTGCTGTCGGGACCGTCTCTGCCGTCCCTGCAGGCCTCAGAGGGCCGCCTGACACCTCCCAAGTGTGGGAAGCCGCTGGGCCACCTACAATGATGGCAGTTGGGGTGGTCGGCTCTGATTTCCTGCATGATGTTGCTCACCCACCTGCCCCCCTGAGCAGGAAACTGAGCCTCAGTTTCCCCAGCTGTAAAGTGAGAGCCAAGAGTCTCCCAGATGATCCCCTGGATCTCTTCTGGGTCTGGGGACGGGTGGTGGTGAGTCAACTCTCCTCCCTCCAGAGGCTTCAGGAGGAAGAGCGGCAGCGGGACATGGACTGGGACCGTCGGAGGGTACAGATGGCGCACGCCGCTCTGCTCTCGGAGCGCCAGCAGCAGCGCCAACGGCGTGACCTGCGCAGGGCCCTGGACTGCAGCAACCTCAGCTTGGCCAAGGAGCAGCGCATGCAGTGAGGGCCAGGGCGAGGGGGCCCGGGGGAGGGGAAGCTGGGGTGGGGGGAGCAGGTGCGGCGTCGGAACGGAGATCCGGCTGAGCCGTGGGGAGGGTCCGGGCCGGCTGTGCCTGTGCGGGCCCACCCTCTCTGAGTCTTTCCCACCCAGAGGCCCAGGGCCTGGGCTGTGGATACCCCGGGAGGCCCCCTAGCAGCAGCGGCTTGGGCAGCATGGACTCCTGGTATAGAATTCAAACAGGAAGGGGAGAAGGTATGAGAGTCACAGGCCAGAAATTAAGTGCCTAGAAACCACTGGTCTCCACACTGGCCAGGTGACCCACCCTGCAAGGTGCTCATGGAGATGCTAGCGACCCCCAGCAGCTCAGACGTGGGGGCTGGTGATGGAGAACACAGAGGGCACTGGGAGCCCCAGGGGAGGGCACTGGGTGGGCCTGGGGGAGTCAGAAGGCTTTTCCCAGGAGGCTATGTGGCTCAGACATGGTGGGAGGACGATGGCAGCTGCCCAGTGCAGCGAGGGGCCTCCCAGGCTGCCAAGGGCGAGCTGGAGTCTCTCTGTCACACTGACAGACCCCAAGAGTCGTCCCGAGTTCCGCCTACAGAAAATATCAAATACAGATCCGTAGGTGAACTTGTTAAAAAACACATTATTTACTTACCTGTCTTGTTCATCAAGTTTTGCCCTTGAACTTAGTAGAGACCCACGGGTACGTTCTGCAATCAGGCGTCTGTTTCCAGGTGAATCCACTGTTGGCCAGTCACGGCTACTGGGGGCCCCAAAGGAGCGCTAGAGATGATCTGAGGGGAGTCAGATGGGATGAACAAATATATATATATATATATCTCCAAAAAGTAGAATATTTAGGAAACCAGGCATTTGCTGATTGTTTTTTCTCCTTGTTTTATTATCAGGAAAAAATATATGGAGGAAGTCTGTGCAAATCAACCCACTAAAGATTATTTCACTCAATTTAATACAAGAAGTCGGTAATGGGAGAGACACTGTTTATGCCTAAAATGGAGTAGCTGTGAAGAGTCACGTTTATTAAATGAAGAAATCCATGTTTCCGTGTTTCAGAAGTCCCCTCTCACTTTTGTCCCGTGGACAAACACACATGGAAGCCCTCTTCCTTGTACGCGCACGAGGAGCGTTAGTTTCTGCCCAGCGCCGCTGGAGAGGGCTCCTGGATGGCCGTGGGTGCCATGGGCGCACGGATGGAGCAGACGTGGGCCTGCAAAGGAGCATCCCAGAGAGAGTGGCGTTGGAGGGGCCCGCGTCTGCCTGAGCCCCCGGGTCCAGCTGCTGTAAAGGTTAACACAGTGCTCACTATGTGCAAGGCGTTTAGAACGATCGGACCCTCACAGCAGCCAGCGGTGGGTATTTTTATGACTCACCTGCCCCCGGAGAGGAGCCTGAGACACAGACACGTTAAGTGACTTGCCCAAGGTCACGCTGACGGGCAGCAACGGGCCTGGGGTTGAGCCCCAGGAGTCCAGCTCTCAAACGCCTCGCTCTCCTGGCTCTGGTAGCAGGGCCCCAAAGCCAGAGTGGCTTCAGCAAAGCCGTTTACCTCCCGGAGACGTCCAAGCCGAGCTGCTCTGCCGTCTCCCATCTCGTGGTCCAGAGATGCTGCTCCGGGCCCCACTACCCTGTCATTGGACAGGAGTAGAGGGGAACAGAAGGGGCCATGAATGCTCCTTGCCCTCAAGGACGAGCTGCAGAAAGGGGACGTTTCACCTCCATTCACCCCCTGTTGGCCAGAAACCGGTCATGTAACCACGTCCAGCCGCACAGGAGGCTGGGACACTGAGCTGGCTAACTGTGTGACCAGGCAGGGCTTCTAGAATGGTGTAAAGAGTGGAAGAAGAGTTGGGGGGGGGACAACCAGCCGTCTGCCCCAGACTTGAAGGGTGACTTGGAACTTGCCAGAGGGGAGGTGAAGGGAGGCCTCGTATACTGCGCAGTGGAACTGTGTCTAGCCGTAATGGAGTCTCTAGCTCCCAGGCCCAGCATGAGGGGATCCTCCCAAGTTCCTCTTCCTTCTCCATGTAGGTTTCTTGGGGGGAGAGGGGCATGTGCCCAGGACCGGTGACACGGGGCAGCTCTTGGTGGCACTTCACCGTTAGCCAAGATAGAGCAAGGTACGCCCATGGCAGCTGATGCTTTGCTCATCCCCACTCTTGTCTGAAGGCGACTTGTCCCACCTGGTCTCCAAGCCCTTCAGCGGCGGATGGGCACCGAGCCTGAGGGCTGGCTGGGTCCCCGGGGCAGGATTCTCTAGCCGGGCACGCCCAAGCCACGTTATCTGCGGAGCGCAACTTGCAGACAGACTGGGGGCGCATGGGGTGAGGCAGAAGGGGAGAATCCTGTGGACTTGAACCAGGAGAGCTCCTGAGGCGCTGTGGGCCACGGAGTAGCATCTAAGGAGCGTGCTTCCGAGGGCTCCAGCAGCTGGCGGGGCCGCCAGAAAGAGGCTGACTTTGAAGACACGTGTCACTGTCTCCCGGCCAATCCAGGCTCACATGGGCTCCCAGAATGGCAAAGCATTTGAGCGAATGGTCCCATGGGGACGTAGTTCAAGCCCAGAGTTAGCCAAGTAATGCGGCCACCCCCCGGGGAGGCGGGGCGGGGCTGCTGCAGGTGCCACCACGGAAATATGAAATGCCATCTTATGCCATGGAGTGGGGAACACGCAAGTCCATTTTTAAAAATTTTTTTAAAGATTTTATTTATTTATTTGACAGAGATCACAAGTAGGCAGAGAGGCAGGCAGAGAGAGAAGAGGAGGAAGCAGGCTCCCTACTGAGCAGAGAGCCTGATGAGGGGCTCGATCCCAGGACCCTGAGATCATGACCCAAGCCAAAGGCAGAGGCTTTAACTCACCGAGCCACCCAGGCGCCCCACGCAAGTCCATTTATTAGCGGCTAATGGATGCCAGATCTCACTAGTGGCTCGTGGAGATGGGCTTGTTCATAAGTCCGCGGAGCCGAGGTATTAAACTTCTTGACAGGCAAAGGAAGGAATGACGGGTCTGCAGACTCAACTCGCCCCTCGGACGTCCCCGTTTGGCAGCGGGGCAGTTCCACCAGACCCACATTGACTGTTTTCCTCCTGCAGGGGGAGGAGACCTCCAGATCCATCCAAATTCCATGCACCCCCGTGACTCACCCCCTCGCCTCCGTGGCTGGCCACCCGAATGGAGTGAGTACTCCTGAGTGATTGACATGACGGCACCCCTGCTCTGGGGGCGCAGGTTGGGCTGTGTTCTTTCCTGGGGCTGCCATACCAAAGTACTGCAGACTGGGGGGCTTAAGCGGCAGACATCTACTTCGTCACAGTCTGGACGCCAGAGGCCAAGGTGTTGGCAGGGCTGGTTCCCTCTTAGCTGGTTTCCGGCTTCCCAGCGTTCACTGGCGACTTTTAGGGTTCCTTGGCTTGTTCGTGGACCTATGCCTTTGTCTCTATATGGCTCTCTCCGGACGAGCCTTTGTCCAAATTCCCCTTTTATAAGGAAACCGGCCATACTGGATTAGGGCCCTCCCCAGTGACCCTATCTGAACTAATTACATCTAAAGTGACCTAATTTCCAGATAAGGTCACGTCTGAGATACTGGAGGTCAGGACTCCAACATGTCTTTCTGGAGGGACACAATTCAACCCATAACGGGCGAAATGCAGCGGGCACCTGGTCCCATCACCTCCCAGGACAATCCCATTAAGAGCATTGGTGGCCAGGCAGAGCAAACCACACCACGAGGAGGGCGCTGATGACAGAGGGGAGACCGCGCAGCCGGCGGGAGATGAAGTGGGACACACGCAGATAAAGTGGATCCTGGCAAAGGACGGCAGGGTGGTGGCCACAGGCCAAAGGGAGATAGTGTTCAGAGGCTGCCGCCGCCACCAGCAATGCATTTGTATGCCTGGAACCCCCGGGCCCAGTGTGGAGAGACATGCTCTAACTAATGCTCTAATTTTGCATCATTTATAAAGAATGTTCCAAGAGGAAGGGCCGGCTTGGAAACTGGGCGCGTCCACGCCCTCTGCTGGAGACCAGAAGCACAACACATCCCGGTGGTTCTCAGGTACACACACACGCACACACACACTCCAGACACACACACACACACACACACACACACACACACACACGCTCTCCAGAGGGGCTGGGTTTGTTTCGTTTCGTTTTGTCTCAACATTTTACTATGAAAATTTTCAAACACGGAAAGAATTGTACGATACAGATGCATGCACTCCTACCTAGATTCTACAATTAATATTTTGCTGTATTTGCTTCCTTACCAATCGCTTCACAGAGCAGCTTTAAAAATTCCACTTACATGCCACTTACAGAAGACACATTAAGGGGCGCCTGGGTGCCTCAGTCGGTTGAGCATCCAACTCCTGGTTTCAACTCGGGCCGTGATCTCGGGGTCCTGAGATTGAGCCCCATGTCAGGCTTTTCGATGATTGGGGAGTCTGCTTGAGGATTCCCTCTCTCGGATCCCCTCTGTCTCTCCCCCTGCTCATGCTCTCTCTCTTTAAAATAAATAAATAAATAAATAAATAAATCTTTAAAGAAACAAAGACACGTTAAAATCCTAAGTGCATTCCTCCCACACATTCTTTGCAAGAATCCTCACAAACCAGAATCATTGTCCCCATTTTCCACAGGTGAAGTTACAGAGTTGGAGGATTTCTGCTTCTAAAAGAATGATCTATATGGCAGAATGAATACCCTAAAAAGTTTGTCCACTACTGCTCAACCAGATCCCAGACTAATTACAATAAGCAATTTATATGCATTGCTGGGGTCACAAGGGAGTAAATGAAACCGTGGAAGTTATATTATTTATACACATGAAACAACAGTGAACTGAAACCAAAACAGTGAACATTACTAAGAAACCTAGGCTGGGGCTGCCCTGGTGGCCAAGGAATCCAGAATTTGGGGGATTAATAATTAGGAGAAAAATAAGAGACCCTCATAAAGGGAGGTCTCAAAAATTGAGACTTCTACATTAATCTGGGACCCTGGAAGGTGAATACACCCTTAGTGAAAGGGAGGGATGGGCAGAGACTTCTGGAAAGCAGTGAGTCTTCACCGTGGCTGTGGGATCGTAATGATGGCGATGGTGACGGTGGCGGTGGTGATGCTGATGGAAGAGGTCTTTGAGAATCCACACCCAGAGGCTCACTTTTATACAGTCTCAGAGTTTCCATGATTTTCAGAGAGAGGAGAGAAATCCCCAGCAGAAAAATTAAATCTCCGTGTTCTCAGATTAATTTTGCCTCCACGGAACCTACTAGAGGCTAACATAAACGATCTCTGGACAAAAGCAGTCCTAATTTAGACCCTCAGGATTTCCCCAGATTAAATTCGACCAAAGACAAACTCACACAAACATACAAAACTTGCGGGCAAACAAGCCACCATGAGTAAACCTCGGTAGAGACCACCATTCAGATTCGGATCTTCCTAGAACTTTAGATAACGAAGTTACGGAATATGTTTTATTTTAAGTGTGTGGGTCTTCGGCATCAAGTCTTGATGGAGTAACTAGTACGGGGCTACCTTTCCTGCTACAGACAACAGAAAACTGGACAAAATAAGTAGAACAACTGTTTTTTCAGACATTGGACCAGAGATGGTGCAGGACTGTGATCTCCGAGAGAAGGGGAAGGAGGGGAGCTGTACAATCACCCAGCACTTCCTCCTGAAGGCATCACTGGACTCAGCAGGATGGGGGAGTCCGAGCAGAACACGCTGATTTCACTGGGGTGAGGAGGAACTCAAGAGTCGAAGAAGCTGAGGCGGCAGGAACCTCTGGAGCAGAGTTACCACGTGACCCGCCACGGAATTCATGGTTATCCGCCCATGGGAGTTAAAAGTGTCTGTCCACACAAAACTGTGTGACAGCATGATTCAGAGCAGTGTTATTCACAACAGCCAAAAGGCGCAAATGACCCAAACACCCATCACCGAAATGTGTGTGCGTATACCCACAGTGGACTCGTGTGAATGGAGTTCTGATAAATGCTACGACACAGATGAACCTGGGAAAAAAATTATGCGAAGTGAAAGAAGCCAGATACGAAAGGCCACATACCATGATTCCATCTGAATGAAATGTGCAGAATAGGCAAATCCATAAAAACAGAGAGTACATTAGGTTTTTTCCCAAGGACTAAAAGATTCAGGGTTTCTCTCTGGAGTGATGAAAATTTTCTGAAATTATAGTGATCGTCGCCCAACTCTGTGACTATGATAAAAACCACTATGTAGTTTTAAGAGTGACAATAATAGTACATGAATTATATCTCGATTTTTCAAAAGCCCACAAGATACTGCGCTACATGGCCACTGGAATGGTTAATATTAAGAGGACAGACCATACGCAGCAATGACCGAGATGCAGGGCAACGGGAGGCTTAATCCATCATTGGTGGGAAACAAGCAGTTTTCACAAAGTTAACCTTATACTTAACTATACATTTAACCATGCACTTAACATGAAACAAAATGGACCACACACACACCCTGTGACCTAGCTCTTCCTGGAGAAAAGAGAGCATATATCCACACAAAGACTTCTCAGAAATGTCCATATGGCATCTTTATTCATGGTAGCCTCCGCTCGGAATCAATCCCCGGGGTACCTACCCAAAAGTGATCTAGGAAACATATATGCTGCCTGTGCCACTCCCCAGTTGAAAGAACAAACCACTAGGATGCCCCCCAAAATGGGGGAATCGGAAACCATAACCGGAAACATCATACCAGACCCAAAAGAGGACATAAATCCAATTCTGTGTGAGGTTCTAGAATCAACAAAACTATTTTATCGATGTTTGCCTGGGACAGGGCGATGGAGATGGCCAGAAAAGCACATGAGGAGACATTTTTGGAGTGAAGGAAAAGTACAGGAAAAAAAAAAAAAAAAGGAAACAAGACTTTATGCCCCACCATCAAGGCGGGGGCCCTAACACACCTGCTACCAGATTCCCGAGGAAGGAGCTTGGTGGCTGCCTGCCATGCCGATGTCCACCGGCAGGTGGCACTGTGTCTTGCTCGCCACTGCCCTTTGCAGGACCACCTTGTTTCCAGGCAGGCCTCTGGTCTCTCTAGGCAGACAGACAAGGCTGGTGTGGGGGCTGTGGGCATAACCCACTGTGACAGCCACCTTGGAGTGGTGCTGCAGGGGTGACTGGTCCCCACACCTCTTGCCTGGTCACATGGCAGGTAGAGTCTGGTGAGAGTGCCCTCTGAGTACCTTTTCCAAAAGAGGCACCTCTTGACCTATGCTGTGTCCACATGATGCTAAAACAATGATGAAAAGAAGCCAGAGGAAGCCAAGTGAGTGCAAGACATGAGGTGTGTGGACCTACGTGGCCTTCCTCTGTGCTACCTCCCGATCAGCTAAGGCCCAGGTGTCAAGGTGTCACCCTACATCCTTGCCCCACCACCCCCAGATTCACGCTGCCCCATCCTGGAACCTAGCCACCCATCTGCCAAGCCCCAGCAAAGTCCGTTTTGTCCACTCTGTGTCTGGGAGGTCCACCTCCTTTTCTTCTTTTGCCAAATGAGTGGTGAATCCAAAGCCCCAAGGGCCAATCCCTAGCTGGTGCTGGTTACAGCCCCAATGGGGACACGGGTGGGAATGTGAGAAGCTGGAATGCCTGTGATTTAGTGGGTCTTTTCTTCTTACCAAAGTGTTTCCAAACACACTTGTTTTGAGTGCCAGAAGAGGCTTCAATCCTATTGTCCACAATTGTTGGGGATGGAACATTCTAAAATCCATTGGAGAAAGATGTGGCTTAAACTCGTCACCCCATAAGGTTCCCATTGGGGCTCTTGGGCTCAACAAATGTGGCTTTGTTGACTGGATGTCCAGTGGGGACTCGCAGAGCCTGAAGACAGGACTGACGCCTCCCCAGGATGAGCACGGGGACCAGCCAGCCGCCATTAAGCCCCTCAACAGCGTGACTCTGCCCTTATCCTGTTCACGTGGTAAGTGGCCCTGATTGGCCTTTCAGCTCCAGGGCCACCACAGATGGGGCCAGTCTTCTCATTCCCAGCTCAAACTCAAGACTGGGGAGTCTGATGAGACCTGGTTGTCCTTTAATAGGGGGAGTCTATATTAAGGTTAAGATGCTCCCATCTCTGTGGCTGGGAGGGAGGCGCTCAGAGTGTAAGCAGAGGCCAAAGGGGTGGTGGTGGGCTTGCAGCAACATTACGGCTCCCCGCACAATTAAATCCCATCCGCGGCTGATGCTCATGGCGTCTAGCACAACACCAGCCCAGCACAGATGCAACACGTGACTCGAACCTTCGTGAATCTGTGTTGCGTTATGGCCACTTTTATTTTCCAGATGAGGAAAGAGATTTTGAAGAATAGAATTAACCTTTCCCAGAGGGAGCCAGACTCCGACTCCCAGAGGACCCAGAAGGAATGGTCAGCCAAGCCCCAGGTCAAGAGATGGGTGACCGCTGTCCCATGTGTGTCTCTAGGTTGGCCTTCACCCTGGATTCCAGGCTCAGCATCAAACACCCATGTGATAGCTCCATTTGGGTGTCCAACAGTCAGAGTCCGTGCTTCCAGACAGAGCTCTGCCCAAACCTGTTCCTCCAAGCCTTCACCATCTCCGTCAATGGCAATCCCACTTTCCCAATTGCTCAAGGCAGAGAGTTTGGATTCATTCCTGGGTTTTCTCTCTCTCACATCCCACATCTACCCCATCAGCAAATTCTATTGGCTAGACCTCAAAATATTTTAAAAATCTGACCGCTTCTTACTGCCTTCTTGGCTCTTTGTCCAATTTCTTCTCTCCCGGTGGGCTGATTGCATTAGTGTTGTCACTGCTGTCCCTGCCTCTCCCTTTGTCCACACACATTCTTTCGCAACAGAGAAGCCACAGAGACAAAGTTAAAATTCAAGTCAGGCGGTCTTTCTGCTCAAACCCTCCAGTGGCTCCCCACTCGCTCAGAGGAGGGCCAGTTGCCTTCAAGGCCACGTGACCTCGTTCCCCGCAATGAGTCTCCTTGACCTCCTCTCCTACTGTCCCCTCCTTGCTTATTCCGCTCTGACCATACTTGCTTCCTTGCTGTTTCCCAAGCACGCCGGCCTCATTCCTGCCGCAGGTGCTTGGCGCTCGGTGTTCTTCTACCTTAAAACGTTCTTTCCCTGGATATCCACATGGCCAACTCTAGCCTCTCCTTACAGACTCATTGTCAATGTTACCTTCTCGGTGAGGTTCTTTCCTGACCCCCACGTACGATGACAACACCCCTCCTCCAGAATACGCTGGTCTCCCTGCTCTGTTTTTCTCTGTGGCATCCATCTCCTGCTATTCATGCTTGTCGTTGGCCTTCACCTGCCCCTAGAAGGTAAGTTCCCTGAGGGAAGAGACTTTGCTTTCATCACTGCCCTGCCCAGAGCCCTGAATACTATCTGACATTTATTTGTTGCACGGATTGATGGACTGTGTGGTGTGAGTTTCACAGCATAAGCTGGTTCATGCAGCATTCAGGCATGCTCAGGGCATGTTCAGAGAACAAGGGGGATGAATCCACCGGGGACCCACATGTCTGATGATCGAGGAGCTGCCAGGGAAACACTCACCCAGGGGGGAGAGGACAATCCTGGCACACAGCATGTCCTAATTATAATGGCTTGGCGGACAATAGAGATAGCTGTGGCTCAGCTCCGTGGGACTCCTGTTAGAGATATGGGGGAGGGTGCCAGGAGTCCTAGGACCAGTGTTCCTGTGGGCATAGGGAACACCAGGCAGCATGACCTTGAGGGTACTGGAGAGGTGTCACAAGGCATCAGCATGACCAGCTAGCTTTAGTGGGGGGAGCATGGCACCCACCTGCTGGGGTGATGAAGCCAACCATGAGAGCCCTACAACGTGCTGGGAGCAGCGGTAGGCCCTGGGTTGCAGCAATTAACAAGACATGCAGCTAAGAGGGGCAGAAGGACACAAGCAAACATATGTGGACGAAATCAACTCAAGCGAACTTGAATACCACCAAGAAAATGGCCATGAGAGCTACTTTGTTCTATCCAACATTTTTAATGGCGATGTGGATGAAGCTCTTAAAAAAAAAAAAAAACACCAAAAAAACCAAAAACATTCCTCATGTGGTCAGGTGAGTAGAGCCGGAATCAGGACCTACGCAATCTGGAGCACGGCAAAATGGGATTCATTGGTGGCAAGTCGTCAAGATCTGGAATCAGTTTCCCCAAACCAATTACATTAACTCATGATGTCAGAGTGCACAGGGCATCTAGAATGGATTTGGACCACAAGTCAAGGACAGCATGCCTGTCTGTCATTCATTCAACAAACTTTGAGTGGGTACTGATAGTGATAGGTATTGTTCTGCACAATGAATTTAAACCAAAACAAAACATACTCCTGTCCCTATAGGGCTCACATTCCGCTGGGAGGACAATGAACAAGATAAGCAGGTCAATCTGTAAGTGAAGATAGGAATGGGCGCTAATGAGCAGAAGAGGAAGGGGTGAGTGAGCATGCGTTTGAGCAGGTGTTCTGCACTTTCAGGTAGGGTGCCCGATGTCACTGAGTTCCCTGGGAAGCAGACTGGTTAGATTAGTGCACGGGACATTTATTAGGGAGGGCAGCTGGGATCAGCATGTGTGGGGGAGGGGAAAAGGCAGGGTTGGGCAGAGGGAGAAGTTGAGCTGTGACAAGGTCCGACAAAGACGTCAGCCAGCCCCACATGGAACTTTGCAGATGGATGAGCCTTCAGAAACATCTAACATCAGGCCTTTCTGTGCTGTGTTGGTCAGCCGTTGGATAAGGAGGCTGCCCCTGGAAGGAGGTGTGGCCTTACTCAGCTGAGGCAGTTCTGGAGGAGGGCAAGAGCAGCCGGGAAGCAGGTCTTCCATTCCCGCTTCCAGAGGAAGCTTCCTTCCATTCCAGAGGAATCTGCGCCACGCATCCTCTGTCCACCATGCCTGGGAAATCATCAGCAAGGAGGAGATGTGGAAATAAGAACCTGAAAGTGTGAGGGCAAAAGCCTTTCCAGACAGAGGGAACAGCAGGTGCAAAGGTCCTGGGGAGGGGAAATGCCTGCGTGTCCAAGGAGGCTGGTGTGGCTGGAGCTGAGTGTTAGAGTGGGGGAAGGGGAGCAGGGAGGACTATACCGGCCTTTGCAAGTTTTAATGTTCCCTGGGAGTCAGATGGGTGCCTTTGGAGGGTTTTGACCAAGGGACAATTGACTTGTACTTGGGACAACTCCTCTGGCTTCTGTGGCAACACTGGGGTGTGGGAAGGAAACAGAGATGAAACAGGGGACCAGAGGGGACCCCACAGGAGTTATCCAAGTAGGGGGGGCTGGTGGCTTGGGGCCAGATGAAGCCGCAGTAGTGGGGGAGATGATCTGCTTCCAGTTAAATGTTAAGAAGGAGCGAACAGGCATGCCGACACGGGGGCGGGGGGTGCCATGTGAAGGGGCACAGGATGACCCAAGATTTGGAGACCTAGCAACTGTTTGAAAGGAATTTCTGTTACAAAAATTGACGTCTTCTCCCAGAACGATGCATTGCACCAAGCCTGCCCCACAGGGCCTTCCCTGGGCATTGAAGAGTCAGCCTCTCTCCAGGGGGCTCCTGGGGGGCTCAGTCGGTTAAGCACCTGACTCTTGATATCAGGTCGTGATCTCAGGGTTGTGAGATCGAGCCCTGCATCAGGCTCCGTGCTGAGTGTGTGGAACCTGTTTAAGATTCTCTCCCTCTGTCTCTGCCACTCCCCCCACACCTCTGTCTCTTAAAAAAAAAAAAGAAATCAGCCTTTCTTCAAACCCTCCGTTTCCTTTCCTCTGAGTGGGAGATGCCGAGCGACCAGTGGCTTAGCCAGTGAGGTGAGAGGGCTGTGCGCACAGAGAGACCTCACACGGTTGCAGAGTTCAGAGAGCCCCTGCCTCTGTCTCCTCTCCTCTCCTCTCCTCTCCTCTCCTCTCCTCTCCTCCTCTGGGACACCTGTCGGAAGGGCATTAAGAAATTAGTGTGCTGGGTAGCAAGACCAGGCAACCGATCTAGTGGCTGTTACAACTCTGAAGTAGTGAGGGCCACCGGCTCCGGGTCCCGGGCGCTGCTATGACTCCCCTGGAAGGCTCTCTACCTTCATAATGGAAGGCAGCGCTGCATTTCAGTTATGTTGTTTGAAACAAGGAGGCAACTTTCCCCCAACCTCTTTCATGCCTCCCTCAGTCTTCTCCACGGATCTCTCAGGATTCAGCGGTGCCAGGTGAAGAAGCCCCGTATGGCGCCCATTTTGCTATTGGGATGCATCACCCGAGGCTCAGAGAGGTAAAGGGATTTGCTCAAAACCACACAGCACAGAGCCCGGATGGGGACCCGGGCTGTGTGGCCCCACCGCCCACTTTGGATCTGCTCTCCATCCTGAACTGGAGCTAAGCCTGCTCGCTTGGCCGGGCCGATGGGAAGACCCAGCATGCCAGACGCACAGAGACCCGGTCCAGGCAGGGTCTCCATCACGCGCCACTCCCGGGGCGTGGAGCAGCAGGCAAGAATGGGCTCCAGGGGCTTGCCTCCCAGTGGGCAGCCTCCTGGATGACTCGAGCCTGTTTGGGGGGGAGGCCAGTTCTTTCTCGAAGGCTGCAAGGTGGCAAGTTGAGTGGTAGGTCCTGGTGGGTGGGGCGGGAGCTGTCTGGTCACTGGAGCACCATGCGGGGAGGAAGAGAGAGGCTTTCCTGACCTTGACTCAGATCCTCTGGGCAAGCAAGCCCCAGAAGAGAGACAGAAGTCCATCTGTCTCCTGATTCCTTCCATATGGCAGTGTGCGCAAGACGGGGGGAAGGGGGGAGGTGTCTACAGGAAGGCACTGGTGTTTGGAAAGGGGCTTCCTCCATGCAGAAAGAGCTACAAGTACTCTGTTTTCTTTTGCTTCCTTCCAGGGCTCCCCGAGCCATGCCTGGCTCGTCCACAATTGCCCTGAGACCCAGAGGGTCCTGGGGGCTCCTGGGGCTGAAGCCCTCCCCTGTCAGGCTGTGGGCGTTAGGAGAGACGGATGGAGACATGTTGTCTGATGGGACCCTTATAGTTCCCACACAGCGATGGGAAAAAGGGGCTGTAGAGGGAAGAGTGAAGTCCTGGGGGCTATGGGAAGACAAAGGAGCTTTCCCTCCATGAGGTTCAGTTTCCCCAGCCGTAAAATGGGATCATAATGCTGGCCTATCTCTCAGCATTACCAAGAGGCGTAAGTGGATGAAAGTACATGAAAGGCATCCCACCACCGTGGCCTCCCTTTGATGCTCAGAAGGAATCAGAACCCATGGGGAAGTAGGCCGTGGAGCCACATTCCCTGGCCTTATGCAGCAGCTCTGCCTCTCACAGGCTGTGCGCCCCAGGAAAAATGACTTTCCAAGCCCCATTCCCACATCTATAAAACAGAGATAAGAAG
>PISX010026070.1:0-25079 GCA_004024625.1 Mellivora capensis | reverse complement strand
TGGCTATCAGACACATGAAAAAATGTTCATCATCACTAGCCATCAGGGAGATTCAAATTAAAACCACATTGAGATACCACCTCACACCAGTTAGAATGGCCAAAATCAGCAAGACAGGAAACAACGTGTGTTGGAGAGGATGTGGAGAAAGGGGAACCCTCTTCCACTGTTGGTGGGAATGCAAGTTGGTGCAGCCACTTTGGAGAAAAGCGTGGAGATTCCTCAAGAAATTAAAAATAGAGCTTCCCTATGATCCTGCAATTGCACTACTGGGTATTTACCCCAAAGATACAGATGTGGTGAAAAGAAAGGCCATCTTTACCCCAATGTTCATAGCAGCAATGGCCACAGTCGCCAAACTGTGGAAAGAACCAAGATGCCCTTCCACGGATGAATGGATAAGGAAGATGTGGTCCATATACACTATGGAGTATTATGCCTCCATCAGAAAGGATGAATACACAACTTTTGTATCAACATGGATGGGACTGGAAAAGATTATGGTGAGTGAAATAAGTCAAGCAGAGAGAGTCAATTATCATATGGTTTCACTTATTTGTGGAGCATAGCAAATAACAGGGAGGACATGGGGAGATGGAGAGGAGAAGGGAGTGGAGGGAAATTGGAGGGGGAAATGAACCACGAGAGACTATGGACTCTGAAAAACAACCTGAGGGTTTTGAAGGGGTGGGGGGGTGGGAGGTTGGGGGACCCGGGTGGTGGATATTATGTAGGGCATGTATTGCATGGAGCACTGGGTGTGGTGCAAAAACAATGAATTCTGTTATACTGAAAAGAAATTTAAAAAAAAATAGTATCCTGAGTCTTTCTATATTTAGATAAGATCCAGAGACTATAGTGAGGTAGGTGTTCTTGATGGGTACTAACTGACAGCAGTTCTGGGAGGAGCAACTAGGAGGGACAACACATATAACTGAACAGAATGCTTGACTAGCCATACTGCTTAGGTGATGGGAGAATCATGTAAATGACAAGAAGAGACTGCTCCTTTCTCTGTCACACAGCCACCCATCCTCTGCCCTGACAGCTCCATACAACTACGAACCTTCAATATAATAATAAATGGCTCAAGACTCAGTGCTCCTACCTTTATAAGAATGAGTCAAGTCCACAAAGACTTACTCTGTGTTTCCCAAATTCCTAAGAGCCAAGTGTGTGGAGTCAAATGCATATTCCAGGTGTTGCTGGGACCCTTTAGTGATGATTGGAGACAATCTCTCCCATCTTGACCTAATGGGTTCCCATGCCAGGGAGTTCTTGAAAATGCAAATCTGACCACATCATCTCCTCTTTGTAATCCCTCATGACTTACCATCAGCTTCATCATGAAGTACAAACTCCTGGCAAGAGCAGACCTTGAGCATTGCATTCCTCTGTGTTCTCGGTTGCTGTCATGCTTCTCTTTCATAGCATGTTAGCCTTCTTCTTAATTCTTGAAAATTACAGTATTGCTATTATCTTAGGGAATTGCACCTGCTGTTTCCTTTGTCTAGGATCATTTTGCATCAAATCTTAGCAGGGATGGTCTGGTCTTATTCTTTAGGTTACAACTTGAATGCCACCTTTGCAGAGAGGCCTTCTCTAACTATCCTATCAATAGTAATATCATCTGTTAAATGTTTCACTCCATCTCTTGCTCTTATTTTCCCCATTGAAACTATTACTGGATAAAATTACGATGTGGTAGCATTTGCTTACCTGGTAATTGGCTATCTCTCAAAAATATATGTGCCAAGAAAGTGGAGGCTTTTGAATGCTTCCTCCTTACTCTCTCTGCTTCACTTTGAAGAGGGCTTGGCAAAGAGTAAGTGCCCAATACAGGTCTATTAAATAGATGAACAAATGAATGAATGAATGGACCCATGAATTAAACCTGGATGACAGTAGCCACACCCTGGAATCAAGTCCTGGGAGAGAGTAGCAGAATGGGTAGACATTATTCAAATCAAAATGCGTATTCCTTCTTTGCCACCCTTTAGTCCTGACCTTTCTATTCCCCAGTTAAATTGATCCCTGATGACAATAGATGAAGCACAAATTATGTGCAGTTTCATCCCCCTTCTTGAATATCTTGTCCACTGAAATCTGGATCGTTCATGAAAAGCACACATACCCAGTGCTTCTAGTCTGGAACACCTATTCCTCTCCTTAATATGATTAGAAATTATCTGATTTATCACCTCCTCCAAGAAGTCTTCCAGCACCTCAATAATTATATATCTTTCTCTGGTCATATCAATATACTATATTTATTTCTACCTTTGCCCTCAAAAATTCTAAATTTCAAGTATTTACAACTATGGACAGTCTGCTTTTATACAGTGAGTTCTTAGATGCTAGGGACTATGTATAATTTATCTTGGGAGCCAGTGTACATGGTGATTGGTTTAGAGCATTGTCTCTAGAATCTTGGGTTAAAATCCTGATTATCTAGGTGACTTTAGGCAAGATACTTAACCTCTCTGTGATTCAATTTCCTCATTTATAAATTGGGGATAAAAACAGTATCAATCTCATGGTGTTGTATTTGAAATAAATCACTTAGAGCTATATCTGACACATAGTGGTACCATATCAGTGTTAGTTATTATTACCTTTTTATTCCTACTTACTTCCATAATGCTGACTTTGGTAGTGCTCAATACATATCTGAATATAATTGGGGAAGGAGGAGGAGGAAATATACAGCAATAATAAAACAGCGTATTTGTTTCCTATGGCTACCTAGAAAGTGCCTCAAACAGGGTGGCTTAAAACATCAGAAATTTGTTGTCTCACAGTTGTGCAAAACTGTAACTTCAGGGTGTTGCCAGACCTGTGCTCCGAGACTCTAAGTATAACTCCTCCTCTTTTCTTCCCAGTTTCTGCAAGTTCTCAGCACATCGTGGGTCCTGGGGCTTACAGCTCCATCACCCTGCTCACTGCTTCCATCTTCACCTGGTCTCCCCTGGGTATGCATTTTGGTGTCTTGTCTAAATTTATCTCTTCTTATATAAATATGACATCTATCAGATTAAGCCCCTCCCCCCACCAATTCCAGTATAACCTTATCTTAATGAATAGCATCTGCAATGAGGTCTGGTGGTTAGAACTTCAGATATCTTTTTAGGGGGACAGTCCAAACCATAACAAACTTGGATAGTACCTTACATATCCCTACTCAACAATCAATTATTTTGTCTGGTCCTCCCACTAGCCATTGACTTGGGCAATGTCCCCAGAGATTAAGAGACTTCCCAGGGATCCAAGCTACTAAATGGCACAGAAGAATGCACACTCATGTTTCCTGACCCTACCTTGGGGAGATCACACTCCTCCCGCATGACTCTTAACTAAAGCAGTGTGTGCAGAGACAGATATTAGGCTCTGTTCTGGGTCAGGTACTGTCCTGCCTGCCGTGGGACCATCAAAGAATGAGAGACACACTTTGCATGCAAGGCTTTTGTGATGGCTGATTGGTGTTGACAAGTAGGATGAGACATGGTTTCTTGGTTAAAGGGAGGCCAGCTTCTTATGTAATGTGGTAAGAGACAGCAGCAACCAAGAGAACATGGCTGGGATATCCTCCCCTCCTTCCCTTTCTTTCTTTCCTCTTCTTTCACCTGCCTTGTGCTTCCTTTCCCTCCACCCGTTCCTCTCGCCTTTTCTTCCATTTCTCCCTCTACACACACATTTTGAAACTACTGACATATGTCCTATGTCTACTTATTTTTAATACATATTTCTTAAGAAACTGCTTTTAAGATTTTCCCCAGATGTTCCATTTATTCTTTCTACATTTAATCAGAGCTATAATTCCTAAATAGTGGTGTCCTTGTTTTACAAATAAAGAAACACATTCAAATAATTATTTGAATTGCCCAAGTCAGCCCAAATAGCCCCTTTCCTCTCACTCTTCTGTTGCTGGTAACAAAAGACTGATTTGATACTATAAGCAAAAGCAACAACACGAAAAATGAACAAGTTGGGATTACATCAAAATACAAGCTTTTGTGCAGAGAAGGAAATAATCAACAAAATGAAAAGGCTACCTACTGAATGGGAGAAAATATTTGCCAACCACGTATCTGATAAGGGGTTATTATCCAAATTATACAAAGAACTCATATAAATCAATAGCAAAAAAACAAAAAAAAACAAAAAAACAAAACAAAACAAAAACAAAAACAAAAACCAAACAAACAAAAAACCAAACAAACAAAAAACAATCTGGTAAAAAAAAATGGGCAGAACATCCAAATAGACATGTTTCCAAAGAAGATATATAAATGGTCAACAGCTACATGAAAAGGTACTCAACATTACTTATCATCAGGAAAATATGAATTAAAATAACAATGAAATATCACTTCACACCTGTTAGAAATGGTCTTCATCAAAGAGACAAGAAGTAACAAGAGTTGGTGAGGATGTGGAGAAAAGGAACCCTATATTTTGTCAGCGGGAATGTAAATTGGTGCAACTGCTGTGGACCCGAGTTTCCTCTAAACATTGAGGTACCATATGATCTGTTGACCACACTTCTGGATATATATCCAAAGGAAATGGAAATAGGATATCCAAGAGACATCAACACCCCATGTTTACTGAAGCATTGTTCACAATAGCCAAGTTATGGAAACAACCTAGGTGTCCATCATGCAATGTGCATATGTATATAATGGAATATTAATCAACTGTGAGAAAGAAGGAGGACCTTGAAGTCGTTACACTAAGTGAAGAAAAACAGACAAAAGACAAATACTGCAAGACCTCGCATGTAGAATCAAAATCAAACCAAAGGAAAATGAAACAAGGCAAACTTTCAGAAACAAAAGGTAGAAAAATGGTTATCAGGGGCTGGGGATTGGGGGAAATAGGGAAAGGTAGATATAGTCTGTCAGGTCTAAGGTGAATAAATTCTGAGAATTTCAAGAAGAACATGGCAACCATAGTTGACAACACTGTATCTAAAAGGAAGAAAGACAAACTAAGAATCACAAAGTTGCACAACATCCCACACACACTTTAGCATTGCTCCTGAAGTTAGTTCCTTCCAGGAAACACAGGAACCTCTAGAGAACCCTGGGATTGTATTAGCATCTCACCTTTGTTCCTAATCACCAGGATAGTTCAATGGGTACTCATCCAAAGCAAGTGGCCACACATGAAAGTTAGTCTAGAAGAAGTTGATTCAGAAGACCTTCCTGACTCCTCAGTGGGGACTAAAAACTCAGTTAATTCCTCAGCATTAGTGCCGGTCTCACAGCCTACCAGGGAAAGGCATGTGCTGCACTGTTACCTCCAACAGTGCAAAAGCGGATGGCCAGTGCTCTCCAGTCTTTGGCAATTCTTTTTTGCAGTGAGCAAAACTGCTTTCAACTTTGTGGAAAACAACTGGAAACATTGCAAGGAAGAATGGATGTCTCCTATAAAATAGAAAGACACATCTTCTGCTATTAATGTGGGTACACTAAAAGCATCTCCTTTTTTCCTACTGTGTTGGGAATTTATTGAATAAAATCTATTGTACTGAATGGAGCATAATCAGCCTTACCTCATTTCTTAAGAAACAATGCTGTTATTTTTTTTTTTCTTTTTGAGTGCTTCAAATGGTCCTTCAATATTTAAAGTGATGTATAATCATCTGTGAAATCAACTGTGGACTCTCAGGACATAATAAACAAAAGAAAATGCTGGGAATATTCATCATTTCAAGTATCCACATTATCCAATTTATTTCAGGGTGTACTATTGCTTTTCAATTTTTCATTTTTGCTATCAGAATGTAGGCTAGTCTTAAGCATAATTCTGGCTTAGATGTTATAGGTTATCATGAAGAATTATTATTTTATTTTTAGTGTGGTTTAGCATCGGGATGATCTTATTGAGCTTACTATTTTAAGCCAATTGCACTTTATTTTGGGGATTGTGATTTGGTCCTTTATTTTCCTCAGGAACACATTTTTTTTTTTTGGTGCACATGGCTCTATAAAACAGAAAGTATAACGTACTTTGAAGAGATTTCTTGAATGTATACAAAAAAGAGATATAGAAAAGAATAGATAGAACAATTTGGTTTTGTGTTTTAGATCTGAAAGCAAATTTAGACTTATTTAGTTGAAAGCTGTTATTTTGTTGATGAGGTAACAGGTCAGATTAGTTAAGTAAGATTCTTTGAATCACACAATGGCTAGTCAATGGCTGTGTGGCTCCTCTAAAACATGGATCCTTCCAGATAATCTAAGTGGCATCCAGACAGGCCCTTCTGATCAATGATGCACTCCTACAACTCTGGTATCTTTTCGTCCCTCCTTAGAATTTCATCAATTCATTCACCTGATAGCTAACCCTGATTATTGGAGTTCCCCCTGAAGAAGACCTGATTCTCATATCATGTAAACCTCCCACTGGTCCAAGTTCTGGCCTCTAGAGAAACAAAGAAAGTTTTATCCGTGTATCTATTGACATTGTTTCCTTGTTTGAAGGAGATACCATGTCCTATATGGTCAGGGGAACCACTTATTCACCACTTTTGTGATTATTTTAAGCAGGAGATAACTTCAGATCCTATTCCAAACTCCACACACCAAAGAGTCACCCAAAGTGGGTAAGAGCAGTACCCTCAGTCAGTCCTGCTTTCTCTTTTGGACCTGCTTGACTCCAAACAGATCAGTTCCAGTCTTTTCTCATTCATTAGAAAAAATAAAAACAAAAGTCCTGTCTCCCTGTAGGTCAAAGACTGACTTTCTATTGTGCTGCCTGTTCCCAGGGAGGAGGGGAGAGTAACTGTGAGGCTTAGTATTGTGAAGCCAGGTCACAAAACACCATGTTCTAAAACACCTCTTGCATGTCCTCCAATCAAATGTCACTTCTACTTGAGCCATCATGGCACCACAGGGTTCTATCCCTGATTCTTATGAACCACTCGTAGTATCCCCAGTAATTTAAGCAAGCCATCAATTAGAATTGCAGTGACCAGAGTTTTAAGACACAAAGAACATAGAATATACATGCAAGTCTGAGGCTCTGGATAGTCACCACTTCAGTGTCTCAGTGAAGCATGGTAATAAAAATTACCATTTATGAAATACTTTATAAATTCTCTCCCCTGGTCTTCACAACAACCAACATTTGGAGAATAACTAGGCTTCAAAAGAATAAGTAACTCACAGAAGATAATGTGTTACAGAATTACAAGTCCAAACAGGGTTTCTGATGCCAGATCTTATGTTAAAATGTCTAAAAAAGGAAATAGCAAACAAACAGAGCCCTGAATGAAGGAAGATAATGTGGCCAATGTGCAAGGGGAGTTCATGAAGAAGAAAACAGAAGAGGCCACTAGAACAGCATCTACGGCAGCTACTGAGATAGTTTTTTTGCAACCTCAGATTTAGCCACTTTTCAGGAGAGCATCACAGGAAAGGATGTTGGTTTTAGGATTGAGTATGTTTGAATCCTTACCTTAGTTCCACTGTCTGTTGGATGAAGAGTCTTGAACAAAATTGTTTAACTTTTCTGTATCTTGGATTTCTCAGTTGTGAAGTGAAATCATAAAATTGTCATGTCTATGGGATGCCCGGGTGGCTCGGTCGGTTCAGCATCTGCCTTCTGCTCAGATCATGATCCCAGGGTCTTGGGATGGAGTCCCACATTGGGCTCCTAGCTCACCAGGGAGCCTGCTTCTCCCTCTGACTCTGCCCTCCCCCTGCTTGTACTCATTCTCTGACAAATAAACAAATAAAATATTTTTTTAAATTTCTTTTCAGTGTAGCAGAATTCATAGTTTTTGCACCGCACCCAGTGCTCCATGCAATGCATGCCCTCCATAATACCCACCACCTGACCACCTGGCTCCACTAACCTCCCCCCCGCTGCCCCTTGAAAACCCTCAGATTGTTTTTCAGAGTCCATAGTCTCTCATGGTTCATCTCCCCCTCCAATTTCCCTTCACTCCCTTTTCCTCTCCATATCCCCATGTCCTCCCTGTTATTTGTTATGCTCCACAAATAAGTGAAACCATATGATAATTGACTCTCTCTGCTTGACTTATTTCACTCACCATAATCTCTTCCAGTCCCGTCCATGTTGCTACAAAAGTTGGGTATTCATCCTTTCTGATGGAGGCATAATACTCCATAGTGTGTATGGACCACATCTTCCTTATCCATTCGTCCGTGGAAGGGCATCTTGGTTCTTTCCACAGTCTGGTGACCGTGGTCATTGCTGATATAAACATTGGGGTACAGATAGCCCTTCTTTTCACTACATCTGTATCTTTGGGGTAAATACCCAGTAGTACAGTTGTGGGGTCATAGGGAAGCTCTATTTTTAACTTCTTGAGGAATCTCCACACTGTTCTCCAGAGCTGCTGCACCAACTTGCATTCCCACCAACAGTGTAAGAGGGTTCCCCTTTCTCCACATCCTCTCCAACACACGTTGTTTCCTGTCTTGCTAATTTTGGCCATTCTAACTGGTGTGAGGTGTTATCTCAAAGTGGTTTTCATTTGAATCTCCCTGATGGCTCGGGATGATGAACATTTTTTCATGTGTCTGATAGCCATTTGTATGTCTTCATTGGAGAAGTGTCTGTTCATATCTTCTGCCCATTTTTGATATGATTATCTGTTTTGTGTGTGTTATATTTTTAAAAATTGTCATGTCTGATGAAAAAATCTAATAAAGTATGTGGCTAGTACAATGTAGGTTAGAGGCAAATGTTATCTTTTATTACTTACTAGTACTTTACTCACCTGGGTATAAAACAAAACTTATTTCTTTATTCTTCTTTCTGTCTCAGAAATCCCCTCTTTCCCCCTTTATTTATTTCTCTAATGCTGAATAACTATTATATACAATGTGCTATACAGATGACAGAGATGCAGATATATATATATATATATATATATATTATATTATATTATATATTATATAAAACACAGACTTAGGCCTTAAGATATCTAGCTGGGGAGAGAGAGGGAGGTCAGCAAAAATAAAAAAAAAATGACAACAGATTGAGAAAGCTTTGGTGGTAAGGGTTTGATTTTATTTAGAAATGTCAAAGGGAGAAATTCTTGAGTTGGTTTTGAAAGAATGAATAGGAGTTTTCCATGTAGACAAATGCTCTTACAAAAAAAAAAAAAAGAGAGAGAGAGAGCGAGAGAGGCAGAGCTTTGTTCAAAGCCATGGAATCTTACAACGACATAGCAGGTTTCAGCAGATCTGAGGGTGACTAGATAAAGCTGAAGCATAAAGTAAAAGTATGTAAAAAAAGGTAGCTGTAAATAAAAGGTAACTGTAAGTAAAAAAGGGTAGCTGCAGGAAAGAAGCGAGACTGCAGGCTGTGCCAAGCCTAGGGCTAGGAGGATGTTAAGTTGAGATGGTCTTTAAGGTTCCTTCTCCCCAGTCCTACAGTTCTGCACAGACATTGCATTCCTAGGAATCCACACACACATTCAATACTTTGTTTTTGATTTTCCAAATAGTCTTTTGAAACTCATAACATAAATAACTTTTGGAAGTCAAGGTTTTATTCCCAAATTTTTAAAATAATTTTTATGGTTTCATAAATACAAAAAGACTCAGAACATAAGACATAGATTACACTGAATAGACTGAGAAAAACAGTTGAAAAGAAGGAGTTACTACTCTCAACCTAAATTTGATAAAGCTCCTATGAGCAGGAAAGGGAAAGTATGAAAAGAAGCAAAAGCTTAGTGATGGGTGAGGTCATTAAAAGAGATGTGAGCACCAATTCTTCTTCCTACCTTTTAGCCTTTGAGAGAGGCAAGATGATAGAATATAGAATATAGTAACAGTTTTTAGGTTCTAATGGCCAAAAGCCACAAGGTTCATTACCAACAAATGGGTGGTAAGATCAGCTCCAAATCTAGTAAAATGTCCTTGCAAAGCCTGGCAGAAGTATAGTTAATTACATAGGGTGACATGTGACAAAAAAGAGGGTCCAAGCTAGATTCTTAAATTTTTTCTAGCTGCAGAGTGTCAGAAATTAGAATACTCATATGTCCATGTCCTTGGGAAAGAGGCCAGAGTTAGATGAAAGAGAACTAGTTGACTGAGTGCCCTCAGAGACATGAGGGGAGGGTTAAAACAACAACAACAACAGCAACAACAACAGCAACAACAAAAACAAAACACTATGGGCCAATGACTTGGGACCAGAAAGGACATGAATAAAAGAGCAGATAGTAGAGTGGATAGATGCAATCAAGCAAGGGCCATGAGCCTCTACACTCATGATTGACATGGGCCAATGTCCTAAAGTTTGAAGTAAAAATCATTCAGAGATATGATTAATGGCAGGTAGAAACTCCCAAGTTGACTGAGAAAGAAATGCTTGTTTATCCTGAATTTATTTAAGTTTTCCTCACAAGGAGAGAAGGAAACAGTATATCAAGATAGAAATTTGGTTCACTTGTTAACAATAATCTTAAGTATATTTTGCCCATTCTCCCCTCCAATATCACTGAAGATGTTGGAGGAACGGAAGAGGAATGCCTATGGCAATGGTGAAAAAGAAGACATGGATGACGATATAGGTAGACAGTGTTTGGATGGATGGATGGGCAGGTGGATGGATGGATGGGTGGGTGGATGGATGGGTGGATAGGTGGATGGATGGGTGGATAGGTGGATGGATGGACACTCAAAAAGGAAACTTCACACTAGGTTAAAAGCTATTATTCCTCTGCGAATAAGTGAAACCATATGATAATTGACTCTCTCTTCTTGACTTATTTCACTCAGCATAATCTCTTCCAGTCCCGTCCATGTAGCTACAAAAGTTGGGTATTCATCCAACTATGGACTCTGAAAAACAACCTGAGGGTTTTGAAGGGGTGGGGGATGGGAGGTTGGGGGAGCCAGGTGGTGGGTATTATGGAGTGCATGCATTGCATGGAGCACTGGGTGTATTGTAAAACTATGGATTCTGTTATGCTGAAAAGAAATGAAATAAAACAAAATTTAAAAAAAATTAAAAAATCTATTATTCCTGTAGTTTTTCTGAGAATTTATATAAAAATACCTGTGTGCTTAAAACTCTTTTCATTATGTGCACATAATCAAGTCTTGCTTCCTCTCTTAACAGAGTCTGAGCTTCTGACAGCGGCAGAATTTACTCTGGGTAAATTTGCATCTTTCTCCTTTGGCATGTTGCCTTTTCTTTGTCATCCTTCTTTGTGTGTACCTTTGGTGCAGGTTAATGGATGCTGAGCCCATTTCAGAACATAAAATCTGCAATGTCTTTATAACCTGTCATGTGTAACTGGACACACCCCATCTTAAAAACATTAAGTGGCTTATACTATGCTCATATCAAGGGCAATTATTCCTCAGGCTTTTGCTTTATAGCCAAAAGGACATTAGATTAGCAATAGAAGTCATCACACAAATAAAATGAGCAGGAGACAGATAACCTGGTGCTGTTACCTGAATGGCACCCGAATGGAACCTGTGCATTTGTAGCACTATTGCCAGATAACAGACATAAGGAACGTCTATGCATGAAGTGCTTTCAGATGGAGATGAGGACAGAGACCACTGTGTGGTTCAGATACTGTCTGAACCCTGAGCAAACTCTTTCCTGTGAATACTCATGGACTCCAGCCTCCTTTCCCCAAATGTGTCTCTTTCCAGAAGGATTTTCTACTGGCTCATGCCCTGACTGCATATTCACTTGGACCCTGACCTACTTTCCATTATCAGTACTTTTTTCTTAAAAATCTTTCTTTTCTCCCTACTGAGCTGTAGTAATCATTATTTATTTCATATTTCTTCTTGGACACACCTTAGGCTCTGTTCTGAGCCATCACCTGCCAGTCAGGTAGGATTTGCATTAGCGCTGCTTCAGCACAATTCTTTCTTTGATTAAAAACAAAAACAAGGAAACAGCGATGGACAGACCTGTGGCAAGACTTGTTACATGGGCATCACCAGGGTTACATAAACCAACCCAAATGGTGCTGAATTCTGTGGTCAGGGGAAGGAGTCCTTTCTTGGGAGACGAAGAAAGCTAAAAGGCTCTAGAGAACAGAACCCCAAATGGAAAGAAAGAGCAGATAGACAAGCCATTGGTCTGCCAGCCTGTGCCTTCCTACCTCACTCGGCGCTCTGCTCCTGCATGGGCACGAGCAGTGGGTTTGCCTCCAGCATTGTGAGGCCGTCGTGTTGCATCTGCTGCGTGACAGCCATATCCAAGTGAGCTAAAGCCTAGGAAAGCTTTTAAAAGAAAGTATTTTTAAATATTAAAAAGGAAACACATTTTGGGCTTATCTAATATTTAAAAGTCTCATGGAGCAGGAGATTCAGCGTGCTGTAAAGCAGTACCTCTCAAACTCTCTATGAGAGAGAATCTGTTTTGTTTTGTTCTTCCCATTTGTTTCTGTAGAATACCATACAAAGGAGAGGAAGCCTTTGATCACATGCTTGGCGATCATGGCCTTATCACAGTGCTCTAAATGTGTCTAAGAGCATTCTTCTAATTTCAGGACTTACTTTCTTGCTGAACAGAAACCAATGTTGAGAGACGGGTCCAGAACTGTGGACCCCCTCTGCTCCTATTTGCTGTCTGGCTCTACACCCTCCTCTGCTCCTGGAGCTGAGCCTGCCTCCCCTCCAAGCACTGCCTGGAAACACACATGCAACCTCCATCCTCCAATGAGGGGACAGTGGCAAGTGTGGCTGGATATCATCTTCCCATTGCTCAGATGAGGATATGGAAATTCAGGAAGAACAAGTCATGGATGGATAATCACCTAGCCAGTGACTAGCAGACACAGGACCCCCTTCAGCATTAGCCAAAGCATGCTCTACATGTGGTAAGATGAGATATTAACTCATGCTCCATGAAGGAAAGATGTCATAGGGAAATGGACTTGCTTAATGCTGCTTACTTTCTTCTCTTCCTGGGTAGTTCTATTTTCAACTTTTTGAGGAACCTCCACGCTGTTTTCCAGAGTGGTGATCACAGTACTCACTGAGCCAGTAAACAAAAAGTTCCAAGAAAAGATACTTATTTGAATTTTGTTTCCCAAATATGTTTCACTGGAGACGATAATATACAAACTGGAAAAGGCTCTGCCACCTATACGTCTGTCTGTTGAATGGGTTGATACATGGCCATTACTTACCTGAGAAGATTTCCCAACCAGATCTGCGGGTCCCCTTAATAGTCAAATGAACCATAGCATATTGCATTTCACAAGTCTCCTTTCTGATCATGTCATATTTAGAGACCAAAACCAATTAGGTGTCATCCAAAAGTGTTTAGGAACCCCAAATCTTGAGATCTGATTGAATCTGAAAGCCTGATGTTCACTGGATCAAGTGGCCATGGGATCTTGGTGAAGCTATGCACTTTCTCTGTAATCCCACTGTTCCCTAGAGTTATTGTGTGTGTGTGTGTGTGTGTATGTGTGTGTGTGTGTGTGTGTGCGCGAGAGAGAGAGAGAGAGAGAGAGAGAGAGAACAGACTATTAGCAGACTGACAAACTCACCCACTGCACAAATGGTCCCTGGGATCATTTGTGAAGCCGTAAATAAGGCTTCTGTCTATTGCCTGCAGGTCTAACAGAAGGCTATTCTCATTTACTAGCCTGGGAACAGTGTGTAAAGTAGGAGATGTTAATGAGGAAAAAGGGAAACAAGTGGTGTCAAGGGAGGTTTCAAGTTCAAGTCAAGTTGAAAAAGTGAGTACTGTGGAAGTGCTGTGGCCGTGGGCACAGGACTCAATCCCGCTATGCGAGTCAAAGCCCTGGGAGTGAAGCTGTGGAGAATCTCCTGCACCTTTGGTGGAGATCCTCACCCCAGCCAGGCTTTCTCTAAGCTTCCCCCAGTTGGGGACTGAGCATGGCTGGACCTGGAGCCAGGATACTCCTGCCCAACATGAGACCACCGACCCTAGGGATCCTTGTTCTAGAACTTTCCATCAGGCTGGAGAAGATACTTTCCATGCTGCACTATAGACCTCCTCTTTCACTCTCTCTCTCTATTCACAGGTGTCATACCTGCACTGCTAAAGGCTCTCCCTGCATATCCTACCCCATCCCTCTTTTGTCCCTAGCTGGTGTTTCCCTAAAGAATGTCTTGTGTATTTAATTCTGTCCCCTGAACTGTTGGTACTTGGGAGGTGGTGATATGGAGTTTGGGGACTGAATTACTCACTGCTTAGCTAGACAAAAGGACCCATTTCTGAATAGTATGTGCATCACAGATAGTCTCTTTGCAGCTCTAAACCTGGGAAACCAGACAAATCATGTGCTTCCAAAACACAGTGGTAGAACATGCATGGAATAGACATTCCCATTCCTAATAGGATAAATAAGAAAGATGGAAAGAATTACAGATCTCAAGTAAGTCCATTTTAGCATGACAAATCTACTGGGCCTTAATGCTTGAGAATAATCCTCTTTGGTTTGATGTTCTGCTCTATAGTCCCACTGGGGTGGTAAAGTCAGCAGGCCATTTCCCACACATAGCTCTCTGTGGGGACCTCACCCATGCCACAGCTCTACTGGGAAGGGGTTGTATCCCTCTGTCTTTGATTAGAGGTCCTGTGGGCTGTTAGAATGAAGCCAGTGGCCCCAATGATCTCTGAAATACATTCAAGGCCACTCTTCCCTTGTCTTGAAGAATAGCACATGTTTACAGCTGAATAGCTCTATGGTCTGGTCCTGTAGGATCTAAGAATTCTGACAGTCTTCCTTAGCTTTATCCCATCTCTACCCTCTTCAGTTCAAACTGGCAATGTTCCTTCTGGGGCTGCTAATTTTGTTGTGGTTTACACTTAAATGGTTACTTGGGCACACTGTTGGTGTTCTCTGCAATGTGGACGGGCTGAAAATCTTCCAAATCTCTAAGTTCTTGTTCTTTATTGCTTAAGAATAACTTCTTCAACCTTAAAAAAAGAAGGAAATCCTACTGTTTGTGATGACATGGATAGACCTGGAGAACATTAAGCTAAGTGAAATAAGCCAGACACAGAAAGACAAATATTATGTGATCTCACTTGTATATGGAATCTAAAATAATCAAACTCATAGGAACAGAAAAAGAATGGTTGTTACCAGGGGCTGAGAAGAAGAGGTAATGAAGAAGGTTGATCAATAGGTACAAAGTAGGGGTGCCTGGGTGATCAGTTGGTCAAGAATCTGACCCTTTGTTTCGTCTTAGGTCCTGATTTCATGGGCTGTGGGATTGAGCCTATGTCAGTCTTCCCACTTGGGGGAGACTGTTTGGATATTCTCTTTTTCTTTTTTTTTTAAGATTTTATTCATTTCTTTGACAGAGATCACAAGTAGGCAGAGAGGCAGGCAGAGAGAGAGGAGGAAGCAGGCTCCCCGCTGAGCAGAGAGTCCGATGCGGGGCTCAATCCCAGGACCCTGAGATCATGACCTGAGCCCAAGGCAGAGGTTTAACCCATTGAGCCACACAGGCGCCCCTGGATATTCTCTTTTTCTGACCCTTCCTTTGTTCTCTTTATTAAAGTAAATAAATAAATCTTGTTTTTTAAAAAGAGGTACAAAGTATCAGTTACTCAGGATGAGTAAATTCTAGAGAACTGTTATAAGGCAATGTGACTATATTTGACAATATTGTATTGCATACTTGAAATTTTTTAAGAGGGTAGATCTTGGGTTTCTTAGGTCTGAGAGCAGACATAGCAGAGGGAAAAAAGCTGGATTTAATAGTCACAGTTGAATATTCCAGAAAAAAACACTCAATGAAAACAGATCTGTTTGCTAAAATAAAAGCCCTGGTTGGGAAAACCTGGAGCTTTGTACAATGAAATGGGGACATTTGAATAGATACTTCTAAGGATTTCAACTCTTTAGACTCATCTGCTCTACCAGAGCCTTAAGAGTTGGCACACACCTCCTTAGTAAGAGCAAACACTTCCCTTGTGCAGGAAGACGCTGATGGGACTTTCCCCAACAACGCAATAATTTCTCCCCCCTAGAGCCATATGTGTCTGCTTTTTGGATGACTGACCAATAACTATGGATAAATCTCACCATATTAGGTCTGGCTGGGGATTTGTTGGACCTGATAGAAATAAAATACTATCTCCTCAAGGAGCTGTAACCATCACCTAGCACGCACTGGCAGGAGCCAGGAGAGTATCCCTGGAATTGGATTTTAAGAGTGTTTGATCAAGCAGATTGGAACATAAGGCTGGGCAAGCAATAATTCATTAACTAGAAGACGTTTTTCATGACAAGAGATTTAGCACTTTGATAAGGACCCCTAGTACCAGAATATGTCAGACTTACTGTTAAGCTGGAGCTCAGAAGCCTGGAGAGAGTGATGGCCCATGCTGAACAAAGTCGAATTTCCTGAATTGCTGTGACTAAGAGCAGAGGAAAGAATAAAGAGGTTGAGAAAAATGGGCACAGTGGCATGACTGTGTCCCATGAAACTGGAAGATCCACCAGAAGAGTGTATTCCATGGGGGGCATGTTCAGTCCCATTCACCAGGGCCATCAAGATTGTACCTGTGACAGAGGCAGTGGTATTTCTAAGAATTTCCATGGTGGCTCTCTTCTAAAGGGCAAGGCAAATGGTAGAAAGTCATCACAGAACTGGGCTCATCAATATTCTTGGGGATCATGGAGCCCTCATTAATAGAGGCTAGGGGGCAGCACTTAACATCCAGTAGTAGCAGGGGTTTGGGAGGGCTGCAGTTTCCATTACAACACAGGAGTGTGGAGAGAAGGAACTGACCCAGAGGCAGGTTTGGACTTAGCTTATAGACTACTGTGTAATTAGGGTTAAAATAGATTAAGAATTAATGAAATACCTTCCATGTACTTCCAAAAGGAGACAAGAATGAAGGCTCATGAAGTTGTGGACAGCAGCTCCAATAAAGAAAAAAAAAATGTCATGAATGTTTGTTCAGTGCCTGGACCTGAAGCAATTTTTAGGTCTGAAACTCACTGACTTGGGAAGAGGAAGTCTGTAATAGCACAGCAGGAAGGGTTGTCCACAGTGGAAGTGCCCTAGTCCTTCCCAAAAGGAGTCTGTGGTCAATTGCTTAGGCTGGGAAAAGGAAATCCCTACCATTTTAACATCTAGAGGACATAAAGATGGAGGCGACATTGACACCTAGAGACTGGAAGCACATCATGGGACCCAGTTAGAACGCAGGTAGATGTGCACCAGATAATAAGTGAAGTCATAGCTAAAATCCAGCTTATAGTGAACTGACTGGGCCTGTGACCCCTCTTGATGGTTATGTCCCCAGTTCTCTGAGTGGATAATTGAGATTGACATACGAGGTAGTAGATTAATTCCCACATTGAGTATTTAGCGTCTAAGGTAAAGGCTTTCAGAAAGGCTAAGGGAACACATTAAGGAATGCTTCTTTGCCCCATGTACTGGACAACATGGAAAACTGCTGACTTTGAGTGAGGCCAAAGCAGAAAAGGTCTCTGTGGTAGGCCTGGTCGGTGACATATGCAGCTTTGAGACAAGAGTGTTGGAGGTGGTGATGGTGGGAAAAGATGCAGTATGGAGTATGGGAAGTCACAGTGGGAGAATCAAATCCCAAAGATTTCTAGGGCAAGGACATGTCTTCTGTGGTAGAGAATTCTAATACAATCAAAAATTAACTCCTGGCCTGTTATGGACACCAACAGAGATGGATATTTTGAGTATGAGGCACAAATAGGTATACATTCAGACTATCCATGAGGAGATGATTCTATTTGGCTTGCCAGTAAAAACACTGGACAATCCATGATTATGAGATTTAGTATCAATCCATTGTAAAATGGAAATAATACATCGGCATGAAGACCAAGAAAGATCACACAGCAACCAACAGTTGCATGGCCAGATGGCCCAGAACCATTGTTACACAGCACAGTGGCACCATTACCCTCCCCCCATTCAGAATTATGGTTGTGTGTGTGAAAGAGGAAAGGTAGCATATGATCACCTGAGAGAAGAGGCAAATGCCCAAGCTTGGTTGACATACATGTCAGCCTGGGATGTTTATGAAAATCAAAAGCAGCTGGTAGTTACATTAAAGCTACGCTAAGACATGGCACTGGAGGACAAGAGAGAAGGAAATGTTTCCCAGTTCCCAGTTCCCAGTTCCCAGTTATTCAGCTGAACTTGAATAACTTGCTTGGATGCAAGGAGAAATGGCCCGAGGTGAGAATATATACAGATTTCTGGGAAGTAGCTAATGATCTCCCAGTTGGAAATCTAGAAGGAAAAGCAATTGTCTTGATAGAATGTTAGAATGGCTTAGTGAAGAAACTTGTGGCACCTGCCTGAAGTTAATTCTCTGGAAGCTTGGGGTTACATTATTTAGAATACAGTACTGACATAAATCAGAAAACTCTGTAAGTTGCATTTCTAATCATAAGGGAAGTTGGGCTCAGGAAACAAGAGATGGAAGCAAGAACGGTCCCATTAGCATCACCCAAGAAACTCAGTGGTGGACTTCTTATTCTCACAAACTTTCTGCAGAGTCCTGAGAGGAAGTACACTTTTCCTAGGGAACAGAACATGGTTTTCATTGAACAACAAGCTATGGTGGTTGCTTGGGATTTTTGTATTCCTTGGATCCAAATCCTGCTGTTCCACACACATGGATGGAGAAGTGGATCTGCACAAATGAATCTGTTAAAGTGGCTGACATTGTATATACAGCTCAATTCCCTCTTGATGAGAAGACCTAGGGCAAAAAATCTAGTGAGTTGACAGCCTTTAACAGGTGTCATGACTTCAGGATCCATTGTGGAATTCACAGTGAAGACCATCTCTCCCAGGTAACTCCTAGCTCATGGTGGTGTATGGCAGAACAGCTACTATAGACATTTCTGGCCCCAAATGGGACTCCTTTAATAGGTAATCTTTGCTCAGTGGCTCCCCTGACAAGACTTTCCCAGGGCTACCCTGCCATCTGAATGTCCTCCTGCCCAATCTTTCCCCCCCCCCTCCTTTTCCAGGTGCCCAAACTGCATCACTTCCTGTAATCCATCCTACAAAGTCCTACTCCATTGGCCATTTTCTGTTTCAGTATATATCTATCTTGAAGAGTTTGATTTATTCTTATTTTCTAAATATATTGTTATAGATACTTGATTGTTATTTTTTTGGAGGAGGAATCTGAGTGTCTAAAAGGATAACTCCTGACATGTTACTGGGTACCAGTGGAGATGGAACACTTGAGGATGGAACACCAAGTAACCATACATTCAGACTACTAGTAAGTAAAAGGGTCTAATGAGGGTTCATTACCTCCAAAAGCACCCCCTTAAAAGCACAGTATTGTGGTAGGGAATGTGACCAATTAGGTCACAGTTTTAGGAAGCTAAGAATGACTTCTAAGAGTCAGTGAGTTGTTGACTTGAGTAAGCCACAACAATTAGATGTCTGCAATTACAAGATTCTGGCTTCAGTATTTTGGTATACTTTGAGACAGGAACATTTTTGGTCATTCAGCTGAGGTCATGTATGCTTTGAGAAGATGGCATTCTGAATATTCACTTTCTAGCCTGTTGCCCTCATGTTCTGCCCGGCATCTTCCAGAGCCCATGCAGGCAAGGATACAACTAAATGCCCCTGAATGAAAGTCAGCCTCTTCAAGGTTGAGTTCTAAAAGCACTGCATGGGCAGTTGGCAGACTCCAATCATTTCCTTTGAAAGAGCCAAATGGTCTAAACTACTCAGTTCATCCCCATACCTCCATTCCACCAACCTCAACCCGGGGATTCTCAAATGTTTAAGTGAATGGCAGAATAAGAGTTAATTGTCTCTCCTCTTTCCTTTCTCTGGTGCACGTGGCACCACATACGAATCAACTTACAAAAAGAATGGCATCGCATTTAATGAACTCCGAATAAATTTCAGGTGTGATACTAGGCTTTTTCCAAAAAACCCTGCTGGGTAAACAATATTTCCTCATTCTATAAAGGAGATTCTGGTAAGTCCTAGAACTCCAATGTTAATCGAGGAACAAACAGCCACAAAATGCAGTAACACTGGCTTCTTGGGCTGAGTTGCATGCGAATAGTCCCTCCCAGAAAGATACTTTCCAGAGACAATAGCACAAAACTATGTTCTAGAAAGGATAGGGTGTGGGCCTCCTTAGGAAGAAGAGGGAATCAGAGAGGGAGAAGACATGTCTAGGTGATGTCTCTTATCTCTTAACAGTAAGGGAGAAACATCTGAGTCAATTGCTCCTAAGGGAGACACCAATTGGGGTCTAGCTGCAAGATTTGTCTTATCTACAGTTAGCAGGTCTTGAAGGTAGTTTTGTGGGGGCATGCCTATAAAGTGCATAGGCTCTAAATGGTTAAAAATAAGTTTACCTGAACTATACTTTTTTTAAAAATGATGTGTAAGAATCTCGAGACTAGAATCAGCAGGCTTTAGGCTAATGGTCCTAGCTTGCTGTGAAGAAGGAAATAACATAGGGGGCATTTTAGGCTAATACACAGCGGCTGTCTTTGGCCCATTTATGTAACAGACTCAAAATGGCTTTTCCAAGATGATGCAGCAGGGGAAAGATAAAACTGGAATATGAACCAAATTAACTTTTGTCATTCCATCATGCCAACGACAGATATGCCATGCCTTACAAGAGTACATTTTCTTCACATGCCAGTTTTGCATTTTCAGGTATTAAAAGAAAAACTTTATCTCCAAAGTGTCATAAAGGAGACAATAAAACAAATTTTCAAGGAGTAGTCAGTCACCTTTCTCTCTGAAATGTCATTGTTAGAACACTGGATAACAGAATCTGCATGGCAGGGAGAGAGACGCTGGGAGGAGGGTGGAAGGAGGGAAGGAGGAAGGAGGGAGGAAAGAATGAGGGGAAAGAGAGAAAGGGGGAGATGAAGAGAGAGAAGGGAAAGGAAAAGCAAAAAAGATGAAAAAAGTGACTCACATAAAGTTTACCAATCTGAAACAGAGTAGCATTTGAAATCAGAGATACATTTTGAAATGAATTTTTAAAAATGCTTTAAAAACTCATTCCATAAAATGTATCCAATTTGTCTTTACTACATTTTGTCTTCACTGCACACTTTCCCCCCTATTTTGTATTTACCTTTACCTTGGCCTTCATTTGAGTATGAGCATAAAAGCAAACAAAGCCCATTATTTTTTGTTTTTGTCTACCCCAGAACAACGTGAGGAACATGGAATTCATCTCATTGGTAACTTACAAAGGAAGAGGGCAAGCACTTGGCTCTGTTGAGTGGAGCTAGATTCTTAAAACACAGGTTGCCATAAGCTGTTGAACTTGACTTACTAGAGATCACTGTGCTCTGACCTCCCATGCCCTCCTTGCTTATTTCAATGCCTGATTTTTCTTCTTTCTCCTTACCACATAGGCATTGTTTGGATGCAAGAATTTCAACTTTCAACACATGTGACACTGCTCAAAGAATAGCAACATTTGTCCCCCATGATCATGTATCTGCTTGGAGGTTTAGGACATGCAGGAGAGCTTGAAAAAAAAAACAACAAAAACTGGAGTTGGGGTTAGTAGAATAGATGTTTCCTTTCCGTCTACTCCTACTGTATAGCTCCAAATTATGCCATTCCTTCTCTGAGCTTCAATTTTCTCACTGTAAACACTGGAAAGAGAAGGAACTCATTATTATTTAAGTACCTGCAATGTGCCAAGAATGTAAAATACGCCATCACATTTATTTCTTACAATAACCTTTGTGGGTGAGAAAAACATAACCAGGAAAAGTCTCAGAAAGACAAAGTGTTGTGTCCAAGGCTGAAGTGCAATTAAGTGACAAAAATTAGAATTTAAGTGTGTGTCCAACTGACTTCAAAACCCATAGACTGTAAGACTGGATGTTAAGTTTTCTTAGCTCTTGTCCTATGGGAGAAGTAGTTCTGGTAAGCATTTGATACCTTATAAATCCAAAACAGAACTATTTTCCCAACCAACTCCTGCCTTAGACTCTCCCATCTCTTCAGTTGGAAACACCATACCCCTACTTTATGACAAATTCTGGAATTTGTGTTGTTTCATTTCCATCATCATTTCTACTCCCTGTTTAATCTGTCAGCTGATCTTTTGGACTGGAGTCTGTCCACTGAGCCATCTACTCCACCCTCCACCTCTAGAGGAAGCCATATTCTTCCAGGCTGAATGGTCTCCTGCTGCTCATCTGCTCATGCACTTTAATGATTCCCCCTCAACCATGGCAAAGATCGAAGAGAGCTTTAAACACACACACACACACACACACACACACACACACACACACACACTCTCATATATATATATATTCCCTACTTGGAATCCTTTATTGGTTTCCAATAATTTCCAGTTAAAAATAAAATAAGGGGTGCCTGGGTGGCTCAGTGGGTTAAGCCTCTGCCTTCGGCTCAGGTCATGATCTCAGGGTCCTAGAATTGAGCCCCGCATTGGGCTCTCTGCTCAGTGGGGAGCCTGCTTCCCCCTCTCTCTCTGCCTGCCTCTCTGCCTACTTGTGATCTCTCTCTCTCTCTGTCAAATAAATAAATAAAATATTAAAACAAAATAAAATAAAATTTAAAAAATAAAAATAAACTATAAATCCTTACAATGATCTTCAGAGCTCAACCTGGTTCAGGTTGTCTTCCTTCCAACTACATTGCCCATAACATTTCACTCCATTTCAGAGACTCAGACAACATGGCCTTTCTTTGTCTTATACACTCCAAGGTCCCTTCTTTCTCATCCCTTTGATGCAAACTGTCCTCTTCTTCTCTAGAGTCTTCATGAGGCTCTTCCCTTTGATGATTCCCCTGTCAGCTTCCATGTGTCTTCAGAGACATGCTCAGAGGCTGGCCCACTCTGCAGCAGCATGGGTCAGTCCCTCATATCATTATAATTATCATCACCTTCCCATATTTTCTCATCTACTTATTTTTTTAATGCACTTATTCAAGTAGTTCTGGCTTCCTTCACTAGAATATGAGCAAGGAGCTTATCTATTCCTTTCAATTGTATTTATGAATAGCACTTAGAACAGTTCCCAATGTATAAACAGTGTGGCTTTACCCAGTAACACTGTCAATGTGCCTCTTCGATAAACTTAGCAGTTCCACTCCCAGGGCTGTATCCTAAAGAAACTCACATATACACTAGGAGATATTTATAATAATATTCAAGTAGCATTATTCTTAATTCTAAAGTCTTGGAAGTAACTCAAATGTATGGATAAATTAATGGTGATATAATTTTGCAAGGGAATATTGCATAACAAGGAGAATGAACTATAGCTATGGGCAACCACATGGATGAATCTTAATAATAATTTAGGGAAGAAAATGAGTCATAGAGGAATAAATTCTGTATACTTTATATGATACACAAAAACATGAAAAATAAACAATTTACTTTTAGGGACACATAAATAGATTGGCAAACTGTTTTTCAGTGCAGTTGTACCAAACTTGTTAACCCACAATTGCATTTTTTTTGTAAGGATATACAAGCTTCACAGTGTGCATAATCATCTTATCCAATGTCCCATTCACTTAAGTATAGTCCAAATAAACATATTTCCATCTATTTCAATAAAATTTTGTAATTTTATTTATAAAGAGCTTGTAAAATTTTGTTAATTTTTTTCCTGAGTGCTTTGATTTGTTCTAATATACATGATTTCTTATTACATTTTTTAATTGGTTGTGTCATGTGTAGAGAAACGCATCTGACTCCTGTATTTTGATTTTATATTCAGTAACCCAACTAAATTCCCAATTTTCCAAATTCTAAATCACCATGGTCATTTTTAAATATCTACTTATATTATTTGCAAATTGATGGCAGTTTATTTTTCTGTTCCAGTCCCTATGCTTTTCATTCTAATTCTTGATTTATTGCAGTACCTAGGATTTGAAAGACAATATTGATTAGATAAATTCTTAGCTAAAAAACAACTTTATTTTCTTTCCAATCTTAAAAGTAATACTTATATTCGCTATTTAATTTTATACTTGCTGTGTTTTATTTTAAGATAGTCTTTATCAGTTATGGAAGATCCTTCTTATGCTTAGTTTGATAAAATATATTTTTAAATTAATGAATAGACAATGAATTGAACTGAACATTTTTTATACATTAAGACATACTGCTTAATTTTTTAATGTTAAGCCAACATTCAGTTTATTTCTGAAATAAACTCAACCTTGTCATGATTTATTTTTCTATTTTTGTATCTGTTTTTACTAACAATTTGGCTTTTCTGGTTAAACTATTAAACATATGTTAGCTTCACAAAATTATAAAGAGCAATCTTCTGTTCCTCAAAGGAGTTTTTGTAGTGTAAATTGATTTTTTCCTTTACTGTTTGATAAAACACATACATAAAGTCTCCAAACCTGATGTTTCAGAAGATGACGTTAAATACTGAGTCAGTTAACCCTTTTTATTTAGATCTTTGTCTTCAAATAATTTCAGACATACAGAAAAATTGTGAAAATAATACATCAAACTTCCATATACCTTTCACCTAGATTTACTAGATCTTAACATTTTAGCACACTTACTTCATCACCTTACACTTTTCCCTCCCTCAGTCCTCCCTCCATCCAAACATCTATCCATACATATTAGTATTGGTTTTAAATCATATAAAAGGACGTTGTAGATCTTATGCCCCTTGACTGAGAAACAATTGTGTTTCTTAAAATACGGTCATTCTCTTATATGGCCACCATACAATTATTAAAATCAGAAAACTTGACTTTAGCACAAGTTGGTTAATTTCCCAATGATTGAAAGAATACTCAGGTTTTATGTTTTTTCTTGAATTGGTTTTAAGATATATTTATTTTATTTTATTCTCCACATTTATCAGAATAAAAGTGTTCATGATATTTTGTTTTTTCCCCCACTGATGTCTGCTACATCTGTGGTAATATGCTTTCTATCATTCTTATGATTATTTATTTATATCTTATTTCTTTCATTGCTAGTCATTTATTTTAGGGTTTTGTTAATTTATTATTGTTCTCAAAGAACTTTTTCTCCCCCAATTTAGATGCTATTTTCTTTCCAAAAATTATTTGTATTTCATTTTTTTT
>PISX010026068.1:0-25086 GCA_004024625.1 Mellivora capensis | reverse complement strand
GCATATATTATGTGACAAGTGTTTCCTGATCCTTTCTATGTCACAGGAATTCTAGAAACCCCTGCATTAGAATGCCAGAGCAATGCCTTCAATGAATTATTACAAAAATTTCAGTGATCACAAGGTTTGACTCATGGCCACCAGTAAATCATGTACAATTAATATTGGTAACATATAAGATGTAGTTAGTCATGTTAAGGGAAATTTATTCAGTGATGGCATGGGTGGGTCACCATCCTTACCAGATGTAAGAAGTTTTATTGAAGGCCAGTTACTAAGTTCCACAAAGAAACACTTCGGGTAATGAAAATTAAATTTTAAGCTTCTGAATGATGATACCTGAATAAACAGGCTGGATTTCTTAAGCCTTTCAGCAAGTATAAATCAAAGCACATTAAATGTTTAGACTTTGAAATGCAGCTCAGTTTCAAGTTGGGCTGTGTGGCTGATTATTCTTTTCTAAACTGTTCAAAGACATCATCAATCAGATTTGAGAGTCCTGGAATGAGTGTTAAAGTCAGCACATGAGTAGATCAGAGTCCAGCTATGAGAAGAAAATGTATATTTTGATTTATTTGGTGAGGGCTCCTTGCTGGAGACATCCCAGATTGCGGTACTATTCTCTTGCATTAGCACGATGAGAACATTGTGCAGAAATGGTGCTAATGTCTGTATTTAATGGGGAATTTTTGCAATGATAAATAGAGGCCAAACATGAAATCTGCAAATCAATATGTTTCTGGCCATCTCAAAGGACTGCCCACATTGGCTACAGGCAGAATATACTCTTGGCCAAAGAAAATATATTAGCAAGCACGTCCTGAGAATTAAATTACTAATGTCTGTTATAGATTTTCAGTGTTACACAATCATGATCTTGTGAATAGTTATTTCTGTGGCTCTGGGCCATTAAAGATTACAGTTGCTTTTTTTTCCTCCAGTCAGACAACTACCTTTGAAATGCTATGATCAACTTTTTTTTTTCTTTTTTCCTTTCTGTGCTTCCTAAATTGTTCCTGATGTCTGAATAGAAAGCATGTCTTATTATGATACTATCACTGGATGTCATTTTATCAACTGCTACTTCTAGAATTGGGTCTAAAATAGGGAAAATCATGGAACAAATATTTTGGATCACTGAACTTGATCTTCCTGTGTCATCTTAAATAGTTTCTTTGGCCTTTTGGAAAGTCTCCATCTGATTCCCAAAGCTAATAAATCCTTTACATCTATTAAATTCTATTAAATGATGCTCCCCTGAAGTAGGCATGGAATAATACACTGATATTAGAATAAATAATAATCTAAAAATTAGACCAATGCTACTAAGAGTAATTCAGCCCATAGTATTTGAATTCTTATCATTTGATATGCCAGGCTGAAACACGTATTTGGAATGGATTATCTCATTTAATTCTCATGGTTCAGACCATATGGTAAGGCAGGTACTGTTATTAACCTATTTCAGACATTGGAGAGCAGGCGACTTAACTCATCCAGGGTAGCCTGACTGGTGAGAGTCAGTATTAGGACTCCATTGTCTCTCCCTCCAGGAATTGTGTTCGTAATGTCCCTTGTGCATAAGCCAGCTATCTGTGTGTCTGTATACAGGCATCATTGTCTGTAGGAATGCCATATGATGTTTTATGAAGCGTGTTCTGGTTTTGCCCAAAGCAGCTGGGACCAATCAGGCAGCATGGTGCCTGGTTGGAGGGGTAAGGATGCAATGGAAGAAAAAGGGATTAAAAAGTTCTTTTTCTTCCATGGTAGACTACCAAGGACTCTGATTTGTAGTGCAGACATATGGCATTCAGACTAGAAATGTTTAAAATTGTTCAAATATCATATAAAAATTGTGAAGAATATTTTTTTCACCTTTCTCTGAGGGTCGTTTGTTCCCACATTCTAATATGTTAATTCACCAGAGTTGTTGGCATAAACAAAGGCGATTGACGTTATAGGCTAGTTTTAACACTATCTCATTCATAAGAATATTAAATTATTTTAGGCAAAGTGGCTGTGTCAAACTGAATAGAAATAAAGGGAAAGTGGTAATTAGACTATGTTAAAATATAACCTCCAAGGATATTAAATATGCAAGAGCTCATCCATGAAAAATTAGACTGCAAGAGGTTACACCATGTATTGGCTTATTTTGTAAGATATCAAATTACCTCATGAATAAATATGACTAATAATGGTAACTCTATAATTTAATGCTATAATAGTAAAAATACTTTTTGATTCAAAAAACTTGTTATATATTTGATCCATTTTCATTACCAAATCCTAGCTATACATGTAATTAGATTAATAATTTCTTTTGACTTTAACAAACACATTTTCAGACATTTCATAATTTAAACTCCATTAATAAACTATTCTAGTGAAGGCTGGGTAAATGAATGCTGAGATTTAAATTTGAAATGGGAAACGATAAGACAAAGTATTCTGCCTCTTGGTAATTGTGTCAAATGTCCTGAAAGAGTAAACAGAGAGTCTCCCTTATGCACTAGGCATTTTGCTAGTTGTGGTTAAGGGCAAATATGAAAAGAAAAATTGCAAAAAATGAGCAGAATTCAAAATTTTACAATCATGGGCACTTGGGTGCCTCAGTAGTTTAGGCATCCGACTCTTGATTTTGGCTTGGGTCATGAGGTCAGGTCATAGGGTTGAGCCCCCTGTCCGGCTCCATGCTCAGGATGGAGTCTGCTTCCGAGTCTCTCTGTCCTTCTTCCTCTGACCCTCCCCTGACACACATGCTCTCTCTCTCTGTCAAATAAATAAAACCTTATTTATAAATGAGGTTATAAATTATTATAAATTATATAAATTATTATACCCTCATTTATAAATAAATAAAACCTTATTTCTTTGAGAGAGAGGGAGAGTAAGATCACAAGCATGGGGGTTGCAGCAGCAGAAGAGGGAGAAACAGGCTTCTCATTGAGTAGGAAACACAACGCTGGGCTTGATCCCAGGGCCCTGGGATCACGACCAGAGCCAAAGGCAGACTCTTAACCAACTGAGCCACTTAGGTGCCCCAAAATAAATAAATCTTTTAAAAACAAATTTTACAATCATACAGTTAGGATGCCACTTTGGTTTGGATTTCTATTTTCACATTTTGCTCAACCTATTTCCCATCCTCCTTTTGTCCCAGGCTCATCAGCTTTGGCATTTCACTTACTTGTAAATACTGTTTGCAGCTGATTCTTGTCGCTAAAGGAAACTTAGAGTAAGTTTGCATGTGAAGACTATATGCCAGCTACTCCTCGGACTCAGAAATAAGCAGATAAAAATACTGGCACTCTTCTTAATTGCATTTAGACCTGTTGGGGAATTACTCTAAAAGCCACTAATTCCAGTGCAGCATGGCATCAACTCCAGTGCTACAGAGTGAAGTAAGAACTGAGAAGGAGAATAAACCAAAGTCAAAGTAGGTTTGGAATTTTTTCAGAGAAAGAAGAGCATTTGATGATGGAAGTTGCATAGGGTCTTGGTAAGAAGTCAAGGATGACTAAGCCATCACAGGAGAAGGGAGACAGTGTGGACACAGTGAAGGGGGTACCAGGCAGCATAAAATGTTTGGGAAACTCCAAGTATAGTATTTCTGGAGCATGAAGCTTCACGTTTGTTAGAAGTACAGAGATGTGAGTCTAGAGGAGGCCCCGGAATCCTATCTCTTCATTCCTATAGAGAATGCTGCAAAAATCCAGCTTTAGGACCTTGGCTACTGTTCAAACTTCAGCCTTGCATTTATAATTGCCAAGTAGGGCCACACCTACCTGCTTATCTACAGAATGATGTAATACCTTCTTCTAAATATGCTCCTCCTCACATGTCAGGAACATTTTTATAAAACTGTACCACACAGCTCTTAGTCACCAGGTTTGACATCCTAGAATCGTCTTCCCAAGCCTGCATATTCAGTGTCGTTTTGTCTTCTATCCTGCATATCCCTGAGTAAAAGTGCTGTGGGTATAAATAAGACTGCTTCACTATGACGATTCTTCCATCGTGCTCAATACTTTCTTTCCCCAAGTCCTTTAATCATGCTGCTCTTTATGTCTGAAATATTCTCTCTGTCCATTGCATTTCCCAAACCAGTGCTGAATTCACAGACCTCATGTAACTGTTTTACAGATTTCCAATTTGATATCCCTCTCTCCTGAACACCTACTCTATATATGCTTCTTTGGGGAGATCTCTTGGGTTCTGCTAGTATGATATTTCAGTAAGAGAATGTGGGGGCGCCTGGGTGGCTCAGTGGGTTAAAGCCTCTGCCTTCAGCTCAGGTCATGATCCCAGGGTTCCGGGATCGGCCCCGCATCAGGCTCTCTGCTCAGCGGGGAGCCTGCTTCCTCCTCTCTCTCTCTCTGCCTGCTTCTCTGTGATCTCCGTCTGTCAAATAAATAAATAAAATCTTAAAAAAAAAAGAGAATGTGCACTTAGAAGGTTATAGAGATACTGAGATTCATCCATTCATCTTCTGTTTCCAACAGCATTATCTTTTCTTAAAAACAAAAGGCACGTGAACCCAAATTACTTAAATGGTAACAATTTAAATTTATATATCTATTTATAAAAGCAAGATCAGTTGGGGTGCCTGGGTGGCTCAGCGGGTTAAAGCCTCTGCCTTTGGCTCAGGTCATGATCCCAGGTTCCTGGGATCGAGCCCCACGTCGGGCTTTCTGCTCGGCAGGGAGCCTGCTTCCTCCTCTCTCTCTGCCTGCCTCTCTGCCTACTTGTGATCTCTGTCTGTCAAATAAATAAATAAAATATTTTTTTTAAAAAAAAAGCAATATCAGTTCAGTTCTAAGTTATATTGATCTATTACAATGATCCTAGCTACCTGGATTAACACAGGCAGTTGAAATTTCTTTTTGACTTCAGAGATCTGGAACAGTGGGGAATAGCACTGCATCCTCAATTGCTTTCTTTTCTTCTCTTTATTTCTTTTTAGAAAATTCACTGCAATGTATCCTCCCTCTGAAACTTTTTAACTTTTGTGTCTCATGTCTATTAACTCAGTACACAGTTGCATGACCCAATCTCCTATCATTCATAACCTACTCCCTTGGGGTCAGCCAAGGAACCTTGAGAAAATTGTCTTGCCTTAAGAAACGATGATTACTAGAAAAATGGTAAACACAGAATCAGATATCACCTGGATTTCTTGATGTCTGGATAAGGTTGCTTTGAATTTTTTTTTCCAAACTCTTACAGTGCTACTACCATAAGTGGACAGCTAAATTCATTCTCTAAATTCATTTCTTTACTATGATCTCTGGATCTTGCAGTTTGGGGTTTGAAATTAAGTTCTGTACTTCAAGTGAAAAGAAATGTATTTTGTGTTTGTGCATTATATGTAGTCTAGTCCACCATTGTCTATATATTTCAATTTGTTGAAACCTAGCAAGTAGGGTTCTTCTCCTATGTTTTCTGCATCTGCCTTGGGAGACCAGATTATAGGCTCCAAGAGCACAGTCTCAGAAGGAATAAACAGGGTTTATTTTCTTCTGGACTAAGTTAGTGGTTGGTAAACAAAAGTTGTCTTTTCATCCCAGAGGTTAATCTATGTCTTGACTTCAGGGTTTTCAGTATTTGGGAAGGATCGTGGGGAAGAAGGCACTTTAATATGCCAAATTAATAACTGTAACAGTAGAATTCCCTCCTGCCCACGTGTAAGGAACTTTGTATTCCTCTCAAACCACATAATGTGACTTTGTTTCAAGCCATCTTGAGATATTAGTCACCTAGGTGACATTTTCTGCATGGAAATGGAATTCTAGTAAGGAAAAATAACTTGTGCAAAGTTTCTCAGAAAGTTAACTACAGATACAAGGTTCAAACTAAAAGCTCCATCCACTATACCATACTATACCTCCTCAATACTGGTGTGCTGCATAGAGCTGTATTCTAACCTGTCTTACCGTCTAGATTTATTTATAATGATTCTTTTATATACATGGAGGGCATTCTTTCTAAGTAAATAACTACTGTGCTGAGGGGTCCTTTTATTTTATTCTATCAATACATTTTTTTTTTTTAAGATTCCTTCCTAAGATCTCTCAATTCCATTCAGCTTTTTCTATTTCAGCTAAATCTCTCTTCTTATTCTAAGCTACCATCATTTTTCACTACATTAATGAAATGGATTCCTTACTGGTTTGTCGCAGCCCTCTGGACCATCTCCAGTTTTTTCATGTCACCCTGCCTGCTCACATCCACATCTGCAACAATCAAACATATAACCCCTTCAGTGGTTTCCCATTGCTCTGAGGAGAATAAAATCCTTAACAAGATGTACACAGCCACAGACTGGTCCTATCTAACTCTCAAGCCTAATCTCACATCACTTAGTCCTTCATCCTTTGCGTTTTTGCTGGAGTTGCCTTCATATTCACCGTGGTTCACCAGCTGTTCAGGCTCTGAAATCAGGCAGGGTGTGATTCCCACATGTGTCACTTAACCTGATATGGTGATGATCACCTTGGATAATTCTTTAACTTCTTTTTGCTTCAGTTTTATTCTTATAAAATTGGAGCTAATTATAGTAACTATCTCATAGGGTTGTTGTGAGAACGAAGTGAAATAACATAGGAAAAAAATGCTTTAGTGCAAAAGATGGCAGTTGCGTTTGATTATCCTGATGGGGTTGAGATCTTAAGTTAAATGAGAGGAGAGAATATGTCTGGTATTGATTACCTTGGATCATAAGTCCCTACAATAGTACTAGACATTGTATCTTGATAAATGTTTATCAAACGTCTGGATTTATTTTCACAACAAAGGTGGTAGGATTATGTTTCCCTTTAACTGCCAGAGAAATAGCTCTTATTTTTTAGAGACCCAACATATAGATTAATTAATCTGAAATTATTTTCTGCTCTCTGGAATATTAGAGAACTCCTGAGATAACTTCACCTACTTTATGCAAATTCTGTAGTTAGCTCTGTAACACTCCGTGTGTTAAATATTTCTATAGATATTTCTCTTGACAGCAAACTATCAACCCTAAGAGATGAATTAGAAAAGTCCCTTCCCTCTAAGAATTTGCAAGGTAGTCAAAGGAAACATCTGTATATTAATTCATTAATTCCTCAAAGTAGTCAGGATACTATGATGTTCCCTGTACAACAGAAGGAAAAAACCTGAAAAGTCAAAAACAAGTTTACTCACATTAGTATTTACATTAGTCACTTGTCCCTAGTTTATCTCAGCCAAGAGATTAGCCCACTGAATGCACTTGCTGTTTGCTACCAGAATGAAAGAGGTGAGATACTGTGGGAGTAGGAGAAGGAACGAACATAAGCATCTTTACTATTGTTTTAACTTTTCCCAATTTCCCCCAAAGTCTGAAATCTAACTATTGTTTAAGACCTAACTCAAATGTGTCTTCTTCCATCTTCTTCTCTTTTGGAACTCATCACTCTCTCCTCAAACATCTGTAGCCCTTCTTGGTAACCCCAGTAACCCAGCTACTCTGGAACAAAGAGATTCAGAATAAATTAGGAAAATGTTTTTTAACCCCATCTTCTTGTTGTATGATCTTCTGCAAAAGTGTTGTAGCTGTTGAGGATGTTGGTCCCGTGTGAGGCTTCTCTGTTTAGTCAGTTCAGAAGATGGAATTGGTTAAGTAGACCAAGCCCCTTCCATCTTTTTACTTTATGGTTCTTGGATGCTTTATATCATATTTTCCCCTTATCACACAAGATTGACACAAGAATGTTTACCAGAAATCTTCCTTAGCATCTTTATTTTATTTTGGTGTCGATAAATCTACCAACAGTTTAATCTTAGAAATTACTGGTTTAGGAGCACCTGGGTAACTCAGGAGGTTAAGCGTCTGCCTTAAGCTCAGGTCATGATCCCAGGGTCCTAGGATCGGGCCCCACATCAGGTCCCTCTGCAGGGAGCCTGCTTCTCCTTCTCCCCTACTTGTGCTTTCTAGCTCTCTCTCCCTCTCTGTCTCTCAAATAAATAAGTAAAATCTTTTTTTAAAAAAGTTACTGGTTTATTAAAATTAGTATTTTTAATTTGTGATCCTTAGCTGGAAATTCCTCAAGACTTCTGGTGGGTTTTGTTTTTGATTGTTTGTTTGTTGTTTTTTTGGGTTTTTTTTTTTGTTTTTTGTCCTTTCTTCCAAAGGCTAACGTTAATAATTTAAATCCTGGCTTTATTCCTTGAGCAACAAAGAAGGAAGGAAACTGCAAGACTTTTTTTTTTAAATAGTGAAAGTTAAAGTTGGGTTAATAGTTTAAAGACTGGTAAGATGTCAGTTCTCCAAACACTTATTTATAGATTCAAAGCAATCCCAGCCAGAGTTTTCTTTGTAGCTCTCAGCAAGCTCATTCTAAAATGTATATGGAGAGGCAAAGCAGCTAGAAGAGCCAAAACCAGCTTGAAAAGAGTAACATAGCAGGTAGAGTCCCACTAGCAGATTTCAAGGTATACTATTAGGTTATAGAGCTCAAGACAATGTGGTACTGGCAAAAGAATAAGCATACAAATCAATGGACTAGAATCCAGAGTCCAGAAATTGATGTGTACAGTATAGTCGATTGACTATAGAGAAATATACCATTTTCATACAAAAGAACACATATTGCACAATTTTATTCATATAAAGTTCTAGGATATATAAATTTAATATGTGGTAAGAAAATCAGAATAATCATTGCTTCTGGGGCCATTATGTGTTGCTGGACTTGTAAGGGGCATGAGGAATATTATAGAGTGACAATGTTCTGATTTTTGATAAGGGATATGTGACATATGGGATGTGTTACAAAATTTAGTGAACATGTACTAAGAATTGCACATTTCATTGTATTTACATTTTATAACAAAGATAACTGTAAACTAAAAAAAAACCCCACCAAAAAACCAATTGAACATTTTAAGTACCTGCCAAAATAGTCTAAGATGTGAATTTGCAAGAACAAAATTTTTGTTAAAAACACAGTCAAGATTTACAATAATTTCTTGGAATAAAGCTCTCCTTACTTAGGAGACATTGTTGATATCTCTGTAAGATGTTTTTTTCCTGTTAGAGATTTCACACAGAGAATAGGATGTGGAGAAATTGGAACAGGTCCATAGAATATCAACAAAAAGATTAAAGGGATAGAAAATAGTACCAGTGAGGAAAGATAAAAGGAACTTGGGTTATTTTGTGTAATTTCCAGAACAGAAGTTGAGAGATTGCTTAACAGCCATCTTCCCCATTTATAAGGGAAATGTGTTGTGTTCATTGAGACCCATGAGCACTCTTGGAACCTTTGAGGTCATCTAATCCAGTCTTCTTTTTCACAAGTGAAAACACTGATGCCCATAGATCAGATGTGAGTTGCTGAAGATCCTGAAAATCATTCATGGTTGAGGTTTGGAATAGGACTCAGTGTAATTGCAACTCCAGATATCAAGCTAAAAATATCAAGGCATATTATGCCTGCAAACATGAGAACTTAGGGAGGAAGTCTTAGAATATGTTGTTCTATTAATACAGAAATTTGAAATCTATTTGAAGAATATCATTTTCATTCATACATCTCTATTCTCAGTCTTTCATCCCCTCCCAACTCTTCCTGAACAAAGAATTTGAAGTCACTATAAACTTACATCTAATTCTAGGGCAAAGGCATGATTAGAAATAAATGAGTTTGTCATATCCTACTTGTTAAAGTTTTTGGTTCAGTTAGACTAGGCCTTAGTCTCTGCTACTAGGGCTTCCCATAGATATATTGGCTGGTTTCAATAGTAGATCACTTAGAAGAGCCATCTGTACTTTTCCTCCAAATCTTAGCATAGTGATCTCCTTTTGGACATTGTGGAGCACACACATGAAGCTGTGAGCCTCTACAGACATTTTCAACCACGAGGGAAAAGCTTCTTCCAGTGCCCAACTGAAAAACAGAAGCAACATGAGCCAAGAAAACAGCAAAACACCAAGAAAAAAGTCACAGCCCTGGTGACATTATGCCTAAGCTCATTCTGGATATTTAAATGATGTGATCTGCCAAATTCTCTGTCATTCTAAATTATCCTTCATTGAGTTTTCTGGATATTTTTAATCAAAGTCATTCAAAATAGTATTAGCCAAAAGAAATACTTCTTATGAAGTATAGATGACTAAGAGTTATTTATTTCTAACAACATAATTACTGAAATAGATAACTAAGATTTATTGTAAAGTGTTATAAACTTTGCATACAATATCATGTTTAATCCCAACAACCATCTTCTGAGGCAAATAATACTATTATCTTTATTTTACAAATAGAGAACTGGGGGCTTAAATTGGCATAGCCTGAATGTGGCAGAGTTCACATTTGGCCCAGGTCTATCTGGTTCTAGGGCCACTGTTGAGCACTTCTGCTTCACATACTCAATGAATGAAAGGTGTGTGTGGTAGAAAGAAGTCATTTACTGACATACAGATAATGGAAGTTCCACCAAAGTCTTGATTCTATGAGTCCCTGGGTTACCTTCACTTCCTACAAGAAGAAACAGAGGAAGGAGGAGGAAACAAACAAAATAAAACCAAGTTCTATTTTTCCTTTCATGTTAAAAGTGGTTTCCATCTCCTTTGGTATAAAGAGAATGTTTTCCTGCCTTTAAAAGTAGCAGGAGCACAATATAAGCATAGCAGATAGATAGATAGATAGATAGATAGATAGATAAATATCTAGATATATATATATATATGTATATCTAGATATATATCTATATATATCTACATGAGCACAGGGAGATCTGATATGAAGAACAGTGTGAGAAGAATATAGATATAGATCTATATCTAGATATATATAATATATATATATATATATATATATATATATATATATATATAATCTGCTTCTCACACTGTTCTTCATATCAGATCTCCCTGTGCTCATGTCCAACTCCCATCTATTGCCATCACGTTGCCAGTGGATGCTCTCACTGTTGAGAAGCAGGGAGAGCTTCCACTTTAGACAGCCATTTCGAGAATGAAATGCCTGGCCTTCTTTCCATAATGCCTTGCCAACAGATGGGACCCTGTGGGGGATTCATTATGGAATCCAGAATTGTTACACCTAAGGAGACATCCACCCACCAGATGATCCACAGGAACAGAATGCTAATAAGTCAATGAACTTTACTTTCTGCTTTTTCAACCATTTGAGACTTTTAGAGGTTTAAGACTAAGACTTCAAAGGTGGATTATTGGGACGTGTAGATGTTTCAGGAGTTTAATAACCATAACAGAGACATTCTGCTAAAAATAACTATGGACTATTACATGAATCAAAAAATATTTATGATCTAATATTTGTAAACAAGGTAGAATTAACATTAGCCTATTTTCTTTTATCTCAACATTCTTTTTTTTTTTTTAAGGTACCTCAATAAAGATCCCATTACTTTCTTTTCTTTTCCTCCTTCTGGCAGAGTCTTCTAAAATTTCTGTTGATTCTGTATACTTGTTTTTTAACTGGCTGCTTAAATGAACTCAACTATTTAAATAGACTTTTAGTTCATTATCTACAGTTTTCTTGGCAAATATGCTTATCATCTGTAAGGAATAATGATTTTGTCTCGTTTCCAAATTTTGTCCTTTTTATTTTGGTTTGTTTTTGTTTTTGCTTAGGTCTATTGGATGTAATCTCAAGAACATTGTTTAAGTATAGTACCATAAAAACCTTAGTCATGGGGCGCCTGGGTGGCTCAGTGAATTAAGCCTCTCTGCCTTTGCCTCAGGTCATGGTCTCAGGGTCCTGGGATCGAGCCCCGCATCAGGCTTTCTGCTCAGCGGGGAGCCTGCTTCCCCCTCTCTCTCTGCCTGCCTCTCTGCCTACTTGTGATCTCTCTCTCTCTCTGTGTCAAATAAATAAAACCTTTTTTTTAAAAAAAAAGTCACCCAGGTGCCCCAAATAAATAAAATCTTAAACAAAACAAAACCTTAGTCATGCTCCTGATTTTAATAAGTCAACCTCTACTATTGTGCTATATAGATAATACTGGTGGTTGTTTTTTGTTAAGGACCTATTTTTTCTGTGACAGTTTTGCTAAGCTTGTTATTATCTTATGAAGAAAGAAGTTGACTTTTCTTTGCTAATTTCTTCATGGGTTCTACAGATTTCTTCAAAAAATGAGAGGAAGAGCTTTGTCAAATTTTCTGTTTGCTACAAGCCCTAGGACTTTTATGAGGACATGGAGAGTAAAGGTATAAAATATTGTATCTTGCCACTTTCAGTATGTGAGCAGTCTTAACTGTGTTTATACAAACTATATGCCCCCTCCCCCATTCTGTCAATAGATGCCATTTGAAAACCTATCCTGGAATGTATTTGCATGTTCGTCACTCTTACTTTATTGTTGTGATGTAATTTTTATAATTTTTCCATATCTTCCTAAATATTTTCAAAGAGACACTGTCTATGAAAGGCTGCTTTAAAACCTGGTGGAGACATGACATTTTAAGCCACAAGCCTGGCTACTTCTCAACCCTTTGTCAGTTTACAATATTCAACTCCTTTTAGCAGAAAAAAAATCTATATTGTCTTGGACCTTGGACTTCTGGGTTGGCATGCCTGTTGATACTCTACTTATTATGCTAAGAGTCCAAACTACTTATTATCTCAGTTTCTTCAATAAAGAAACTAGACAGAGAGCTTTGGGTTGGTGTACTCATCTTCCTCACTCTTTCTGGAAAACAAACAGGAAGTTCTGGAGATAAAATAAAAGTTAACCCCCCTGTACTAGGAGGTGATCAGTCAGAGAGAGATTTTGGGCACCAGCTAAGCACCAGGCATTCTGCTAGACACCAAGGATGTAAGACTAAAAAAAAAGAGAACATAGGCACTGCCCTAGTGGAGATCAGGCAAGAGGTAAATTAACTAGTATATACATGTTTTCTGGCTCTAATCTGTAATTATTAACAATGGTAAGTCCTTGAAAGAGAAAGAGCTGTGTTCAAAATTGTGTAACGGGACACTGCATCAGTCAGGGTTTTGGTAGGAAACAGATGGTACACTTCAGTTGGGATCAGTAAAAGAGAGTGAGAAGACGACCATTTTCAAAGGTGCAGGCAGAGTGGAGGACAGTGTAAAACCTAATAGCATCTCTAGGTCTGGAAGGGTGAAGGGAGAATGGTTTTTCAGACCTAGAGACAGAAAAGGCTGGGTGGAATAGGATGCCTGACAGAACACAGCTCACCGACAGCAACTGGCGGAGGCGGGGAATATCATTCTTCTCTGCTCTTCCTCTCTGCTCTTTCTCGGGGGCTCATAGGGACTGGATTTAGTAGGAAGCACAAGATGAAGGGGCTTTGGCCACCTGCCCATGGGTCAGCTCCTCTTGGAAGAGTCAAGTGGGGATGTGTGGGGAGTGATCTGGAGGAAGAAATGAAAGATACAAGGCACAAGGTAGTGACTTAATCCTGGGGCTAAGGGAAGTTTAGAAAGTCAGGCAATCTTAAATCAGGATCTAGATGTTCAGTGACAGAAAAATGGTGAACCAGTTGGTCATTCTCCCCCCAACCTAATGTCAACATCAGAAAGATAATAATAGTATCTACCTCTTGGGCTTGCGAGCCTGAAAAGAAAGCATGGCTCTAAATAAAGCCCTTACCATCGTACCTGGCCCATATGCAGACGGCGTGTTAGACATCATCATGAATAGTAGTGATAGTTGGTACCACTTTGGCTGCTCTTGTTGTAGTTGTGGTCATAAGTGTCTCAAGTTTTCCTGGATATAGAAATAGTCAAAGTGTAGACTTGGCACATCTCGACTGAACTGGGTGAAAGAGGCTGATGTGACATCTAACAGGAATGTACCATGTGCATTTTTATAAGTTCCTACTTTGCCCAACTGCTGGCCAAGACACCTGTGGGGTTGCACAGGCATATTCATTTACTTATAACTGGACCAACACAGCCACAACCTGAGAGCCGTTAGAGGCTGGCCAGGAAAGAAGGACTGCATGAAGGAGCTAACATTTTTGAGTATTTGCTCTGATGCATGATCTTAAAACACATACTCTAAGTGTTTCAATACACAAGAATCCAACAAAATTTGTATTTCTCTGTCTACACCTTACATGTACATGTGTACATATACCTATGTTTATTTATATGCACATGCAGAAACACATGCAGGCTATGCACAAAGCAAAATCAACTTTCCCTGCTACCACTGAAGACCCAATAGGGCAAAAAGAGGAGAATGTCTAAAGAGGTGAATGAACATTTACCTACACCCTTAGTGCAGTCTGCTGCTTTTAAGAGTCAAAATAGTAAATTATTTACATTTCTTCCAAAATTACTTTTGGCTTTACAGGTGATTGTATAAATTATTTTTTAATAGGGGAGAATGGGAAGAGTGGATAGGGTAACTAATACATCCTTCTTTTTATACCAATTTTCTGTCTCAAGTAGAATTTGAGGCCTTGAGGCCTTCAGTATTATGAGTACTTATTCCTCTTTTTCTTATTTTAAAAAAAGAGCATTTTTAGCATGGTTAAAGTGGATGATGGCTTTGTTTATATAATTAGAACTTGTAGTTTATAAAAATGTATCCAAAATAATCTTCTTTTTGTGTGTGTGGTATGTGCCTTTTTTTTTTTTTTTCTGGAAGTGGATGGGAACAACAGGAATTTTTGTTTGAAAGAGACTTTCATTCCCCACTATTTTCCTAATGGAAATCCTGCATATAGCCTCAGTCCTGTGACTCTCTGTATCCTTGCCTGCTGTATGCAGATGATCAGACTTCCTCAATGGGTTTGTTGTGAGAACCAAATAAATAATCATAGGAAAGCGAAGCATTAGCAGGAAGAGAATTCAAATGATATTCAGTGTGATGTTTATAATCACACTAAAGATAAAATGGTGCCATGGTTGAAAGCTCAGGCACTGAGCTTAGGGTTTAGGTTTGAATCTCGGCTCTGGCCCCCTTGACTGTGTGAGCACAAGTTGTACAAATTCAGTAACTTTTGTTCCCTTATCTGTGTCATGGAATATCTGTAGATATTACCTCACAAGATTTCAGTAAGCCAGTGTAGTACAGTGGTGAGTGCAGCACCGGCACATCATTAATGTGTCAGTGAACGCTGTCATTATTGAGGATGTTGTTGGTGCTGTTGTTGAACAAGAGAGTTGAAGGGAGAAAGCTTTGAGCCTATGTCCTTATTATATTCTTTGAGTCTCAGTTTTCCAGGACAGTGGATCTCCATGCCTTTACCACAGGACCTGAGTAAGGTACAAAAGAGTTAGGTGGTTAGGTTAGATCCTCCTCTGTTATTCCCTGTATCCATTATGACTGAATCCAAACTTGTGAAACAGATGTGGTAACAAATAAGTTACTGGGCCTGACATCCAATATAAAATGTAACCCATTAAAAGAAGCACTGGATACAATGTTTCATGTGGGTAATCAGTTTTCACTATAGACTTTGTCAACATGTGCCAGTTAGTTCCTGGCTAACATTTGAGCCCATCTAGGAAAATTGTAGCTTTTGTATTTTAAATATCAACTTAGAAGATTTTAAAATATCTCTATAATCCTATTTCAGCCCCACACACAGGGTGAGAAACATAAAATTCAGCATCAGGGGGCAGGGACAGAATCTAAGTCCATGCCTTTCTGATGCAAACACCTGAATCTTTTTACTATAGTTGAGTGTAAATCCAAGTCTCCTGATTTCCAAGGGTGCATAGAGTAATGCATAGAACCATGAACTTTGGTGTCATACAGATATGAGCTTGACTTTCTTCTTTCCTTGTCCACTGGCTGTGTGATCTTGAATTAGTTGTATAACCTGACTGTCTATCTGTAAGATGAGGATAATGGTTCTAATGTCACAGGCTGTTGCAAGGATTAAATTCAATCATGAGTGTCAAGTCCTTTCCACATAAGTAGTCATCAACAAATGGTGACTTTTATCCTGTCTAAGCCTTGGTTATGCCAAGTTCAAATATGGTATTGTGAATGAACAAAGTTTCTCCTGCATTTCCTATCACTGACATTCTAAAAGTCAACAACAACTACAAACTACACACACACACACACACACACACACTCCCTAAACTATAAGGAAATTAGCATTATTATTATTATTTAACCCAAAGCATGGGTCAACTTAAAAACATATGGTGAATAATTGGATAGAATTAATAGAACCCTAATTTTGATTACTCGTTATATTTTATCATTTTCACAAATGTGATTTTTTTTAGATAAGCTTGGTAATTTGTCTATAAAAATTTGACAAACATTCCCTTGAGAAAAATTCATTCCATTTATACCAGCCAACTGGAAGAGTTCAGCATTTGCTGTCATTTTTCTTAATGAAAAATCAAAATGTAGCCCATCAAAGTTACCAGGAAAGCATGATTTTATAAATGATGGGTTTTTAATTCCCTAATGTCCTGGAGGTGATTTTATAATATAGGCATTGTTCTGGAAATCTTTGTTTACTTGCCTGTTGTGCTTAATTTTCCCAATCAAAATGATCACCTCTGATCAAATTAGTATGTATGAAGGGCCAGTGGCGTTCATATGGCATAAAAGCTTCAATTCATTTATTTATGTAAAATCTTGCTGTCATCAAACACATATATTTCACACATGGGAGTCATTCTGTTGGCACAGTTCTCTATGTTAAAATTGTAGTATAAACTTGTGGAATGTTTCACTTTGAGTAGCACATTATGTAGGATCTTTAATAATTTTCTAAGTTGAGTTCGTATACATTTAACATCTTTTTCTCCCAAAGATTCAAGAAAGATATTAACCCCATTTAATAGGAGAGTTTGTCATTGATAAAAAGTGATGTGGCTAATAAAAGATAGAGTACAATCTCGAGCACAGAGTTTTTTTGTATATTAAGGTTCAATGCCATTTCTACCTAAACATCCATTACAAATAAGTCCTTCTCATGTACATCCTTTTTCCTCTGTGTGTTTTGTTCAGATGTAACAGAGGACTCAATGTAAAAATGACTTTTAAACATAAAAGGAAATATATGATCATATCTTATAACAAAATATCCTCATGGAAATACAAGTTAAACACTAGCAGAGGTTCAATGTCATTAGGTATCTATCTTTTCATCTTTCTGCCCTGGCAAGTTCTAAAAACAAACTTGTTCCTTAGGCTCATTCTTCTCACTGTCAGAAGATGGCCAGCAGAGACATAAGCCAGAGCCTGGTTCCTCAGAAGGAACAGCTGATCTTGATAGCAAATGACTCAGAGTGAATATTGTGAATGACATCAGTACAATCCAGTCAACACTGAAAGCTTAAATCCAGTCATTATTGGAAGGATTTAATTAAGTGGAGTTCCTTCCATAGGCAGACTTTAAAATGACATAACCTTATTCCTGAAACCAATAAAAATCTAAGAAGCCAAAGACATTTTTTTTTCATTTATTCACACTGTACAAGCAGATGCAGTAAATGGTTGGGTCCATCTGAAGATATTTTATAAGCCACCCCATCTGCTCTGCTGGCATTCTACCCAGGCAGCGTGGGTGGTTCTGAGTTCTGAGTCATTTCTACCTAACACTTGCATAACTTGGCATGAGAAGAAACCATTTTCTTCCTTTCTTCTTCTTCTTCTTTTTTTTAATGGCCTAGTGCACTTTGGAGCAAGTTGTTCATTTTGCTTTTGTTGTTGGCGGTGGTGTTTTCACCTTTAAGTTGAAAGAAAAAGAGAGTTCTTTTGTATGTAATTGTCTAATGTCTTTGAGTGCCTTGGCAGGTGTTCTTCTAAAGAGGTGGTTTTAGGAGTTCTCCTGGGGGTAAGGTAGAAGCTATAATCTGTTGGTTGCTTGCCAGTATAAATCTTTGGTCATGTTCACGTGCTTATATACATTTTCCAATTGTTCTGTCTCTAATATGTTAGAAGTAAAATATGTGCTGATATTCACCAACATGAAACAACAAAAAGAAACTTGACATCATGTATTTATGTCCTTTCTTTTCAAGGAAAATTTCATACATCAAATTTCACCCAGATAGCGACTCTCTATAATGTGAGGACATGAAAAACAAGTACACATTCAGGCTTACGTAAAAGCAGGAGCTTCTATGAGTCATATTTAAGTAATCTTATAGTTTTCAGGTATTCTGTTCATGATTTTATTTTTCTGTGCACTAATAGCCTGAGAAGTAGATTAGAGAAGATACTGATATATCTTTATTTTATACAGAAATTCTGTGGTCTGGGGATGTTAAGTACTTTGTCCAAGAGTATAAACATTACAATTGCAAATAGAATCTGATTTTTAATGTCTCTGTATAAAACTAAGTATCAGTTAGATAAGACATGAGTCAAGAATCTGACAAGAGAGTCTAGTGGTTATACACAGATCCCCTTTAGGAATGAAGTATTCATTCTTCCAACTATTTGGAATGTTGTTAGCTGACATTTAGCTGAATTTCTCTCTGGGAATTTGCCCCTAGCCAAAAGGATGCCTTCATTCATGGTTGTGCTCCTTCTCCAAGGGCACTCTATAACTATCCATTGGTCATTATTGTGGTTAACAATGTCTACTTTCTTTGCCTTGAGGCATAACAACTCTGAAAGTTTATCCCAACTCCTCAGTTCCCCATGGAATCAGCTGATAGATTTGCTGTGAATGCATTGCAATTAAATTGCTCCAGCCCTCAGTCTAATCATACTTACATCAATTTCCTGTAAAGGTTCTACATGCAAATATACTTCTTTGAATCCATGTCCCAGAACCTAACCTTGGGCAAGTGGTGCCAAGAAGAATCAGGCTCTGACAAAGGACTTTGGAGCTGGATGAATCACCAAACAACTGGCAATAATCACCCCATCACTAGTGGTACCTGGAGTATGAACAGTCTTTTTAGTATGCCATGTTGTTGCAATCATAAAAATTTTCAGTCATGGTTAAAATGGATAAGATGCTAGTGAAAGAGAATGTGCTGTCAAAGACAGTGGTTCAGGTATTTGAAAAAATTGGAGGCCTGCAGAGGGAGGATAGTAGTTATAGGACAACAAGGTTAGGTGGATAAAGGACTGATACTGAATCCAGAAGACACTGTTAGCACTGTATTGAGGAATACTAGTCTCATGCAACCAAAGAACAGAAAATATTCAGGTAAGGCCTGGGACTTAGTTATATTAGAAGAGATTGAATTCTTTATCTCATTGTCCTTATTTAGAAGGACCAGGATGCTTTGCAGATAGAGGATGAGAACACCTTTGTTAATGCATCCAAAAATCTTGAATTACAAGATGCCTTACAATGTTATGGGCTTATAGAAATATATAAAAATGGTCCGCTGTCCCATAATTTGTCTGGACAAGAAATGAGCCTTTGGGAGAATAACAGAAATATACCCAAATGAAGTGCAGGACATAGCTAACATATACCAGCACAAAACAAGAATGTCTTTTGGGCTTGGATCTTGAGTTTACTGGAATTGACAAATTTATTAAATTCTGTAAGAAAGGATTTAATATCCCATCACACACATTTTAACATGTTCTCTTCCTATTCCTTGTGTGGAAGCGTAGAGTATTGATTTCAGATCTTCTTATCTAATGTATCTATTTGATGTTATATTGAGGTGTATGCAAAAACTGTGTATATGATGTATAGAATTTGATGAGTTTTGATATATGCAAACACTAATTATGTCATCAACACAATCAGTACCTCTCAAGGTTTCTTTGTGTCTCTTTTTTTATTGGTTGGTTGGTTTAGTGGTAAGAACACATAGAATCTATCATCTCAAAGATTTTTGAATTGCACAATGCCATAGTGTTAACTATGGTCACTACATTATATGGATTTTTGGCAGATATTTAGTTCTCATTCACGTAGCATAACTGAAGCTTTATACTCATTGAACAACAACTCCCCACTTTTCCCACCCCCCCAGCCCCTTGCAACCACTACTGAATCATCAGCTTCTGTGCATTTGAGTGTTTCACATACTTCATGTAAGTAGACTAATGCAGTATTTGTCCTTCTGTGACTGGCTTATTTCACTTAGCATGATATCTTTGAGGTTCATCCATGTTTTTGCAAATGGTAGAATTTTCCTCTCTTTAAAGATGAATGAGAGTCTATTATATGTATGTACCCATGTTCTTCATCCACTCTTCTATTGTGAACACGTAGGTTGTTTCTGTATCTTAGCTATTGTGCATAAGGCTGCAATGAACGAGAGAGTCGAGGTATTTCTTTGAGATCCTGCTTTCAGTTCTCTTGGGTATATTATTTTGAGTATTGCTGGATGGGAGTTCTATTTTTAATTTTTTAAGGAATTTCTGTACTGTTTTCCATAGTGACTATACCAGTTGACATTCCCATCAACAGTGAGATTCCAATTTCTTCACATTCTCTCTAACACTTATCTTTTTTTTTTAATAGTCATCCTAACAGATGTGAGATAATACCTCATCACTTTTTGGCTTTACATTTCCCTGATAATTATTTTGAGCATGTTTCATATAACTATTGACCATTTATATGTCTTCTTTGGATAAAAGTCTCTTGAAAACCCAAATTAATAAAATCAGAAAAGAAAGTGGAGACATTACAACTGATGCTACAGAAATAAAAAGGACCAAAAAACCTCCTAACAAAAAGAAAATCAAGAGCAGATGGCTTCACCGGTCAATTCCACCAAACATTTAAAAGAAGAATTAACTCCAGTCCTTCTCAAACTCTTCCAAAAAATCAAAGAGGAGGGAATACTTCCAAACTCATTTATGAGTCTAGCATGGAAAACATTGAACATGGAAAACACCCCGATACCAAAGCTAGACAGCAAGATGATAAGAAAATAAAATTTCAGGCCAATACCCTTGATGAATATAGATGCAAAATTCTTCAACAAAACCCAGAAAACTGAATTCAACAGCACATTAGAAGGATCATACACTGGGGCACCTGGGTGGCTCACTGGCTTGGGTCTCTGCCTTCGGCTCAGGTCATGATCTCAGGGTCCTGGAATCAAGTTCCGCATCGGGCTCTCTGCTCAGCAGGGAGCCTGCTTCCTCCTCTCTCTCTCTGTCTCTCTGCCTGCCTCTCTGCCTACTTGTGATCTCTCTCTGTCAAATAAATAAAATCTTTAAAAAAAAAAAGAAGGATCATACACTACGATCAAATGGAATCTATCCCCAGTATAAAAGATGGTTCAACATATGCAAATCAGTAAACAGTACTCCACCTTTACAGAATAAATTTCCTTCTAAGCACTGCTTTCACTGGTCCCACAAACTTTTATTATGCTTATTTTTGTTTTGCTCAAAAGATTAATTTTTTTCTTAAGACCTTTTTCAGCCCATGTGCTATTTCAAAGTATGCTATTTAATCCCCACATATTTTGGGGTTTTCCAGCTGACTTCCTGACATGGATTACTAGTTTAAATACATAGCTGTCCGAGAGCATCTTTTATACAATTCCTGTTCCTTTAAAGGTGTTCAGGGTTTTTTGTGGCCATTGAATATGGTCTATGTTGATGAATGTTCTGTGCAAACTCGAGAAAAATGTGTATACTGCCATTGGATGAAGTATTCTATGGACGCCGATTAAATCTAGTTGATTATTGGTGCTCTTCAGTTCTTCTGTGTCTTACTGATTTACTCTGTGCTACATGTGGCAGACTCTGATAAAGGGGTATTTTAATCTCCAACTGTAATAGTGGAATTATTTCTTTTGCCTTCTAATTCTACCAGTTTTTTAAAAATATTTTTATTTATTTATTTGACAGACAGAGATCACAAGTAGGCAGAGAGGCAGGCAGAGAGAGGAGGGGAAGCAGGCTCCCTGCTGAGCAGAGAGCCGGATGTGGGGCTCGATCCTAGGACCCTGGGATCATGAACTGAGCCGAAGGCAGAGGCTTGAACCCACTGAGCCACCCAGGTGCCCCAACCCATTTTTATCTCATGTATTTGGATGCTCTACAATAAGGTGCAGGCACGTTAATGATTGTTTTGTCTTCTTGGAGAATTGATCTCTTTGTCATTATGTGGTGCTCCTTTTTAATCTTTGATCGTTTTCATTGTTCTGAAGTTTTCTTTGCCTGAAATTAATATAGCTACTCCAACTTTATTTTAATTAATGTCTGCATGCTATGCTGCCTCCCCCTTTTGTCTTCAGTTTGTCTTATATTCAAAGTGAGTTTATTGTGCACAACATATAGTTGTGTCTTTTTTTATATTATTTATTCTGAGTCTCTTTTATTTTGTGCATTTAGACCTTTGATGTCTAAAGTGATTATATATAGTTGGACTGATATCAAATTTTTTTTTTTTTGCTGTTTTCCATCTATTGCCCTTGTTCTTTCTTTCTTTTTTTTTCCACATAAAACCAATTTTTTTTATGTGATTGCTCCTGAGGATATTGCAGAACATCTTTTACAGACAAACCAAGGCGACAAATTCTCTTAGCATTTAGTGGGGGAAAAGCATTTTCCCCTAAAAATAATCATTATACCTGGCAAACTCATCTTTCTAATTTTCCTTGGTTGCCAGTATCCTCAGGATATATGATTTCAAGATTACAGAAACATAACATATATCTAGAATTTTGATTCATTGTTTTCCTTTGTGTTGCTATTATTGTTTTTTTTTAAGTTTTTATTTAAATTCCAGGTGGTTAACATACAGTGTAATATTAGTTTCAGGTACACAATTTATTGATTCAGTGATTCCATACAACACACCGTTCTCATCACAGGTGCGTTCCTTAATCCCTATCACAGATGTACTCCCTACCTCCTCTCTGGGAACCATCTGTTTGTTCTCTGTAGTAAAGAGTCTGTTTCTGGGTTTTCCTCTCTCTTTTTTCTTCCCCTTTACTTATTTCTTTAAGTACACATATGAGTGAAATAATATGGTGTTTAATAAACCTCTAGCCAGATTTATCAAAAAGAAGAGAAAGGACCCAAATAAGCAAAATCATGAACAAGAGAGGAGAAATAACAATCAACACCACAGAAATACAATTATAAGAGCATATTATGAAAAACTATATGACAACAAATTGGACAACCTGTGAGAAATAGTTAGATTCCTGGAAACATAAACTACCAAAGCTGAAACAGGAAGAAATAGAAAATAGAAATAGAAAACCTGAACAGACCTGATAACCAGCACAGAAATTGAATGAGTAATCACAAAATTCCCAAAAAAGCTAAAGTCCAGAGCCAAATGGTTTCACAGGTGAATTCCACCAAACATTTGAAGAGGAGTTAATACTTCTCTTCTTAGAAAAATAGAAAAGAAAGGAAAACTTCTGAATTCATTCTATGAGGCCAGCCTTACCCTCATACCAAAACCAGATCAAGACTCTACTAGGAAAGAAAACTACAAGGCAATATCCCTGATGAGCATGGATGGAAAAATTCTCAGGAAAATATTAGCTGAATACAACAATATATTAAAAAATTAATTAACCATAATAAAGTAGAATTTATTCCTGGGTTGCAAGGGTGGTTCAATATTTGCAAATCGATCAGTGTGATACACCACATTAATAAAAGAAAGGATGAGAACCATGTGATCATTTCAGTAGATGCAGAAAAAGCATTTGACAAAGTACCACAGCCATTCATGGTTAAAAACCCACACAGCAAAGTAGGTTTTTGGAAAACATAGCTCAACATGATAAAGGCCATTTATGAAAATCCCACAGCTAATATCATCCTCAACAGGGAAAAATTGAGAGCTTTTTTTCTATGGTCAGGAACAAGACAGGGATGTCCTTTCTCACCACTGTGATTTAACATAGTACCGGAAGTCCTAGAAATAGCAATCAGACAACAGAAAAACTAAAAGGCATCCAGATTGGCAAGGAAGATATTAAACTTTCACTATTTACAGATGACATGATAAATCTGTATAGAAAACCTGAAAGATTCCACCAAAAACCTGCTGGAACAAGTACATGAATTCAGTAAAGTCACAGAATATAAAATCAATGTAGTACCATCTATTGCATTTCTGTACATCAGTAATGAAGCAGCAGAAAGAGAAATTAAGGACTCAATCCCATTTACAATTGCACCCAAAACCATAAGATACTTAGGAATAAACTTAACTAAAGAGGTGAAAGACCTGTACTCTGAAAACTATAAAACACTGATGAAAGAAATTCAAGATGACACAAAGAAATGGAAGGACATTCCACATTCATAGGTTGAAAGAACAAATACTATTGAAATGTCTGTACTGCCCAAAGTGATATATTTAAAGCAATCCCTATTATACTGTCAATAGCATTTTTCACAGAACCAGAATAAACAATTCTGAAATCTGTAGACCCCCAAATAGAAGAATGTTGAAAAAGAGAACCAAAGCTGGGGGCATCACAATGCCTGATTTCAAGCTCTATTACAAAGCTGTAGTCATCAAGACAGTATGGTATTAACACTAAAACAGACACATAGATCAGGGGAACAGAATAGAGAACCCAGAAATGGATCCTCAACTCCGTGTTCAACTAATCTTCAAGAAAGCAAGAAAGAATATCCAATGGGAAAAAGACAGTCTCTTTAACAAATGGTGCTGGGAAAACTGTATAGCAACATTTAAAAGAATAAACTGGACCACTTTCTTACGCCAATTGCAAAAATTCAAAATGGATTAAACCCCTAGATGTGAGGCCTGAGACCATGAAAGTCTTAGAGGAGAACACAGACAGTAACCTCTTTGATGTGGGCTTCAGCAGCTTCCTTCTAGATATGTCTCCCGAAGCAAGGGAGGCAAAACCAAAAGTAAATTATTAGGACCTCAACAAAATAAAAAGCTCCTGCACAGCAAAGGAAAATATAATAATAACAACAACAACAATAATAATAATACCTAAAGGCAGCCTATGGAATAGGAGAAGATATTTGCAAATGACATATCTGATAATGGGTAAGTCTCCAAAATATATAAAGAACTTATAAAACTCAACGCCCCCAAAACAAATAATCCAGTTAAAAAACGGACTTAAAAAACAGACAGAATGGAGAGGAGAAGGGAGTTGAGGGAAATTGGGGGGGAGATGAACCATGAGAGACTATGGACTCTGAAAAATAACCTGAGGGTTTTGAAGGGGCGGG